>CM050174.1:66989799-67189798 GCA_027410445.1 Discoglossus pictus
AGAGACTGCTTTACAGGAATACAAGGAAATCAACAAGGCTTGCAAAAGCGCGATTAGACTGGCTAAAATAGAAAATGAAAAATGAATTGCAAAAGAGAGTAAGACTAACCCTAAAATATTTTTTAAGTATATTAATGGGAAGAAGGCGAGGAAGGAAGCTATAGGAACATTAGAATGTGAAACAGGCTGTCTGAAAATTAGTGACCAGGAAAAGGCAGATGAGCTAAATAGGTTCTTTTCTTCGGTATACACAAGGGAGGTACCAGTGGTTGGGACACTGCAACATAATGGGGCTACACTACCTTTGCCAAATAATTGGTTAACACAGGAAGTAATCCAAAAGAGGTTGGAAAAAATAAATGTTAATTAAGCCCCGGGTCCTGATGGAATACATCCAAGGGTACTAAGGGAACTGGGTTCTGTAATAGCCAAACCATTATATTTAATTTTTCAAGATTCACTCAACACAGGGTCTCTACCAGATGACTGGAGAAAAGCTGATGTGATACCTATATTTAAAAAGGGAGCAAGAGCAAATCCGGGGAATTATAGACCAGTGAGCCTCACTTCTATAGTGGGGAAGCTTTTAGAAGGGTTAATAAGGGATAATATACAGGAATATGTCTATTTGAACAGGATTATAAGTAGGAGTCAACATGGGTTTATGAGGGATAGGTCATGTCAAACAAATCTAATTAGTTTCTATAAGGAGGTTAGTAGTAACCTGGATCAATGCAACTCAGTGGATGTAGTCTTTTTGGATTTTGCAAAGGCTTTTGATACAGTGCCACATGGGAGACTATTGGGCAAACTAAGGGATACAGGAATTGCAGTAAATATCTGCTCATGGATTGAGAGCTGGCTAAAAGACAGGAAGCAAAGTGTTGTTGCAAATGGAACATACTCCGATTGGACTAATGTGGTAAGTGGGGTTCCTCAGGGTTCAGTATTAGGTCCTCTCCTTTTTAACATATTTATTAATGACTTAGAGGTAGGATTGGAGTGTGGGGTCTCCGTTTTCGCTGATGACACAAAGTTGTGCAAGGTAATTAAATCAGAAAATGATGTGCTTTCCCTCCAAGGGGATTTACATAAAATTGAGACATGGGCATCTAAATGGCAGATAAGATTTAATACGAATAAATGTAAGGTTATGCATCTGGGAAGGAAAAATAGCCATGCAATTTATAATCTTAATGGAGCAAATCTAGGTGTATCAGATATTAAAAGGGATTTGGGAGTGCTTGTGGACAACCACCTAGGTAACAGTGCTCAAAGCCAAGCAGCAGCTGCAAAGGCAAATAAAATATTAGCATGTATTAAGAAGGGTAAAGAAGCCAGGGAAGCAAATATAATTCTGCCACTATACAAATCTCTAGTACGCCCTCATTTGGAATATGGAGTACAGTTTTGGGCACCACTTCATAAAAAGGACATTTTAGAGCTGGAAAAGGTACAGAGATGGGCAACAAAACTAATAAGGGGAATGGAGGGGCTAAGATATGAAGAAAGACTAACCAAATTAAACGTATTTTCTCTAGAAAAAAGGCGTCTAAGAGGAGATATGATTACCTTATATAAATACATCCAGGGTCAGTATAAAGATTTGTCAGGGGAGCTTTTTGTGCCAAGAGGTTTTCAACTGACAAGAGGACATCCCTTGAGGTAAGAAGTAAAAAGATTCCACCTCAAAGAAAGAAAAAGGTTCTTCACAGTAAGGGTGGTTAATCTGTGGAATTCTCTACCAGAGGAGGTGGTGACAGCGGATTCGATAGATAACTTTAAAAGGGGACTAGATTTATTTCTAATTAAAAAGGGTATTTAGGGTTATCATGGATAATTAGAGAGACAGTAATGATCTAATTTTTTTACATTTCCCCTTCAGACAAATGGCTAAGTCTTGCTTGTTTTTTTTGTTTTTTTTTCTATTTGCCTTCCCTTGGACTAATTAATAATAATAATAAAAAAAACAAAAAAAAAAAAACATGAAATAATTGATTAATAATTAATTAACAACTAATGAATTAATAGTTAATCCGCATATTGCAGATCAGAGGAGATCTTAAAAGGTTGAACTTGATGTACTGAAAGTCTTTTTTCTACCTTAAATACTATGGGCCTCATTCTATTAGCGGCCGCAGCCGTTGCGGGGCCGCAAGGACCGGCCGCAAGCTATTCGGCTATTCTATTCCCTTACTGACGGGGACTCCGGCAGGCTTGCCGCCGGTGCCTTGCTATCTCTTGCGGCCGCTCGCGCCAGAGGAAAGCCTTTGATCTAAAACGGCCGCAAGAGTTTCGGCCGTAAGAAATTCCTATTTGCAATTCAATTGCTCCGGGAACCCTCTCTGCAAGGCTAAAAACTAACCGCAGCTTACTTGCAGGAAAGAGGTCCCGCTAGCATCAATTAAGCACATAAAATAGCTCAAATAAAGCCATCCTGCACTTTGAGAAGACTATAAAGGGATTTTAGGTGTTAGAAAAAATAGCACATAATTATCCTATACTCAAATCCGTAAAATATTTTATTTTTAATTTCCGTAAAATATCCATGTAAAAAGTCCAGAGTGCTTGGAGCACCTCAGACCCTCCCACGCCGCAGCCGGAAAATAAACAGTTAATTTGAACTCGGATTTGGGCTGATGTGCAAGCTTGAGAGTGGGTTCCTTTTAATTCTCATGTCCCCCAATATGATTCCTAGCATTTACAGAGCTGTACAGTGCAGGCTTGAATTTATTTTTGCGTTTTTAGATTTCTGAGATTACGGCCGGTTCCAAGATATGCGGCCGGCCGTAAGAGGAGATCCTTGCGGGGCTGTATAATAGAATTGCGAGTTAACAGAACCCCTGCAAGGAATCGCAGCCTTACGGCCGATTTACGGCCGGTAATAGAATGAGGCCCTATGTAACTATGTAACTATGTAACATCATGATCAATGTGCATGTGTTTAGGGGTAATGTGAACAGTGTAATCTGTCTGGCCTTGGTACCACCCATTTAGAAGTGAGATGTGATATCAGCATGGCACAACTATTCCATATAGATAGTGATAGTACATTTTTCTGAAGGATTGTGTTCACAGTGAAGCATGCCTTGTCGTATTCCACATCCAAAGCATATTCCTGGAAGGCTGACTGAACGGGATAGAATCAATACTGCTCGGAGATGATGTTCATGTTAGTTGGTTTATAGTAGTGTCAAGAGCAAAAACAATGTACTCTAATAACAGCTTATGATTGTTCTAACACCTCCTATCTCTGTTTTCCAGATTCACATCATCTATTGACCAATCATCAGTAATGTATGTGAACACACTGTGTGTGGAATTGCTTAGTATCACATGATCCATGTTTTATAGTGTCTGTTTATTCTGGCAACCATATGGTTGTTGTATGTGCATTTATGGTTATGTTGATTAAATGTTGTGTTATATGCTGTTGGTTACTGTGGGGTCCTGACCACATGTGACCCTAGTAGATGCTATGCATTACCCTCATGATGTTGTCTGTTTCCTCTTCAGATGTCCTCAGATTTGCCACAGCCCCTTGCCATACTAGGATCTATTCACAACACACACATGATATTAATGCACAGTCTTGTCCATTTCTATTTGTGCGCTGTGTATGAAATAAAGTATGATTATGTTATACTGTTATCAATGTTTCTGTGTGTTTGTACCATATCATGCTTTCTAGTTGAGAGTATACAGATAGAATGAAGTGTCATTGTTCAATACATATATCTGTGTGTGTTTACAGAGATACATATGCTACATTAATCTGTACCTTGCAAATATAGATGTAGGTGCAAGCCCGAGGGGTGTGAATTCTGAAATCATGTCTATAGACACGCAGGGTTGTATATAATGACTTGAAGGGCTCAACTTGAATGATTTGAATCTACATTCATGATTATGTAGTAATGTAAACGCAGATTGAACAGAATAGTTACACCACTAACTGATGGCGATGAGCACATCTGACTTTCAGGGTAATTTACTTGTTACATGGTAAATATCCAGGATTACACAAACATTGAGTGAAAAAAACAGGTTTAATTGTTCACAAAGCCACAGTGACAAATTACCACAGGCCTGCTCAGTATCATGGTGGAGGTGGGTAGGATACAGAGTTCCAGTAACACACGGAAATAGGGACATGGGGACAGAATGCAGGCAGGGGGGATGACATTGCAGTTCATCATCCAACATGAGGCAATATCATTTATAATATTAAATATATCAGGATAACATTCAATATTCAAACCCAACAATACAGAAGAAGATATGCTCATGGGGAGAAGTAATCTGTAGTCTTGTGTGTGCTCGCAACACACACTCCTATGCAACTGCAGAGGTAGAAGTGCTCAATCAGTCAATGTTAGAACCCCCATAGGTCATGTCACTGATAATGGCACTATGAGAGAAGACTCTACATCCCTAAGTTTGGACACTCAGATGGGAACCTGACCAGGACCATATCAGTGTGTTCAAACTAATTTCATGTGTTAGCAGAACTCACAACAAACTGGCCAGTTTGAGGTGTATTCTGTTCTGTGAATGAGCATCTCTATTATCTGCTGTTGCATATGCATAACTGAAGGTAAACGGAACCTCATTAACAGTTATGTTCCAAGGCTAGAGTTACTCTTCCCCATATGTACAGGGAGGATCACATCAGCACTGAGGAAGAGATCTGGAAGGAAGTATGATACAGGCTTCACAATAGTTCAAGTAGAGGAGAGAATGGCATATCTAAAGCAATAGGTACATATAAATCTATGTAGAGGATGTGATATCAAACCCGATGCAACACATGATGAATGACAGAGAGCTTCCAAAGCATCAGAGGGATCTCATTTTTAAAAGGTATCAGTCAGGAGAAGTGTGAGGAATTGACTCTGCTGGGTTTTGAACCCTGGTCCCCAGGCTGCTATACCTCTTCCCTACCACTGCGCCAGCCTGCCTTTTGTGAATTCCATTGAGACCTTATAAGCTTGACTCTGTGTCTGGTCCTTGGCCTATATAAGGCACTTCCTGTCAAATGTACCTTGCCAGATTATTGTTGGTTCCTGATCCCTTCAATAAAAGCTTGTTCCAGTTTAACCTACAAGTTGCTGAACCGGATTATTGCTGACCTTGGCTACTGGTCTCCACAACTTTGTGATTCCTATATCATTACAAGAAGGGTACCAAAGAATTTCAAAAGCATTAGATATACCATGGAACACAGTGAAGACAGTCATCATCAAGTGGAGAAAATATGGTACAACAGTGACATTACCGAGAATTGGAGCTCCCTCCAAAATTGATGAAAAGACGAAAAGAAAACTGGTCTGGGAGGCTACCAAGAGGCCTACAGCAACATTAAAGGAGCTGCAGGAATATCTGGCAAGTACTGGCTGTGTGGTACATGTGACAACAATCTCCCGTATTCTTCATATGTCTGGGCTATGGGGTAGAGTGGCAAAACAAAAGCCTTTTCTTACAAAGAAAAACATCCAAGCCAGGCTGCATTTTGCAAAAACACATCTGAAGTCTCCCAAAAGCATGTGGGAAAAGGTGTTATGGTCTGATGAAACCAAGGTTGAACTTTTTGGCCATAATTCCAAAAGATATGTTTGGCGCAAAAACACTGCACATCACCAAAAGAACACAATACCCACAGTGAAGCATGGTGGTGGCAGCATCATGCTTTGGGGCTATTTTTCTGCAGCTGGAACTGGGGCCTTCAATTAAATAAGAGAGAGGGAATTATTTTTCAGTTCCAAATACCAGTCAATATTGGCACAAAACCTTCAGGCTTCTGCTAGAAAGCTGAACATGAAGAGGAACTTCATCTTTCAGCATGACAACGACCCAAAGCATACATCCAAATCAACAAAGGAATGGCTTCACCAGAAGAAGATTAAAGTTTTGGAATGGCCCAGCCAGAGCCCAGAACTGAATCAGATTGAAAATCTGTGGGGGTGATCTGAAGAGGGCTGTGCACAGGAGATGCCCTCGCAATCTCACAGATTTGGAGTGTTTTTTCAAAGAAGAGTGGGCAAATCTTGCCAAGTCAAAATGTGCCATGCGGATAGACTCATCCCCAAAAAGACTGAGTGCTATAAAATCAAAAGGTGCTTCAACAAAGTATTAGTTTAGGGGTGTGCATACTTATGCAACCATGTTATATTATTTTTTTATTTTTTCTTCCCTCTACCTAAAAGATTTTAGTTTTTTTTTCAATTAAATTGTGCAGTTTATAGGTCACATTAAAGGTGGAAAAAGTTCTGAAATGATTTATCTTTGTCTAATTTTTTTACAGCACAGAAACCTGACATTTTAAAAGGGGCGTGTAGACTTTTTCGATCCACTGTACCAATATATGTTGCTCATTTCATACAAACGTCTTCACTGTTCTTTCCCTACATATGAAATGAGCTACTCATCTGGCTAATGATGTAGGAATATTACATAGATTACACATTAATGCATCTTTGGAGAGCCAAAAGTCCCAAGCTCATCCACGAGGTGATTTGTTCCACCAGGACACGTGCGCTGTGGGTCATCATTAGTTATCACCGCTTACATATCTGATGTATTCTGGAAACCGATATTAATAAAGTGATTGATGCGTTGTGTCCTTCAGCATACGTGGCCATATTATTACACAAATACTCACTATGTAGTTCACATTGATGTAGCAGTTCTGTTGCTGGTCATATTTTTCCATGTCTAGGTTGTTGAAAGAAGAGTTGACACATGACAGCAGCTCTGTAAGGTTAATATGATGTGAGGATTACAGTCACAAATTAGACAAAGTATGTATTCTATTCGTATTGGATATCTCTTATTAATAAGAAGTCATTGCCGGTTAGTGAGTTATGCCATGTTGCTACAGGGTGAAAAAATCTGGATTTCGGCATGGTCTCATGTAAACAAGTCTAAAAGGCTGTGTCTGGATATATTTCAGTAGTAGTCACTTCTCCAGCCAGTCAGCAGCAGCCACCATGTTGGGTTTGGCTGGTGATCCATATTTGATCCAACTGAATAAACTCGAATCATGAGGAAATAACCAGAGGACTCTGTTTTGTGTTTCGTGACTGGTTCTTGATCTCCAAAGTATGTGTGTATGGTATTTATCTACGACATATTGATCCCATTTCATGTGGTTTGGCAGGATCATACAATGTGAACAATACTGGTCCGTAGTGGTTTTAGGTGACTTTAAAAAGGGATTGGGTATATTTTTACATTAAAAAACAAACAGGCATTAGGGGCTATCCTGGATAAATAGAGAGGGAGTATTGATCCAGGGATGAATACGATCACCAGTATCTGGGGTCAGGAAGGAATGTTATATTTTTCTTCCCTGTGTAGACAATTGGCAAAGTTTCACTTTTTGTTTTTCTGTTTGCCTTCCTCTGGATCAATTAACAATAAATCTGCGTATTGCAGATCATAGATCTATAGAGGTTGAACTTGTTGGACTAAAGTCTTTTTTCAATCTAAATTACTAGATAACAATGTAACGTGGGGCATATATACATTGACATAGTGGGATATATAATCCACTCAAATTATCTATGCCATTGATGTTTCTAACCGTCAGTACTTAAGATGTGTATGGGAATGTGTGCTTACTTACCTGTAACTGATCATGTGGCTTGTTCCAGTGTACAAACATCGACAACGTCAGGGAACTCTCCTCTACTGTGGACTGGTTGGAATTCTGTATGACAAGGGCGATGGATAAAGGTGGATTTGGGAGTTAGGCATAATCCAGAAACATTAGACTGTATTCCATGCATATTGGGTATGTACTTACATGTGAAGTACCCACGAATGAGGCAGGTCCGTTGTTGTGACCCCTGCAGATTATCCACTTCAGGGGGAGGTAAAGGCACTTCCTCCCCATGTAGTGGAACCGCATCAATGTCCCCCAGACAGTTGGCCTGTACTGCTATATTGTGCAGACAGCAGCAGGCAATGATGATGCGACAAACTTTCTGGGGCTTGTATTGTAGAGCACCCCCAGTGGAATGTAAACATCTGAAGCGCATCTTTAGTACACCAGCTCAATTACATTCCGGCAGGTTTTATGCGCAGCATTATACCGCACCTCTGCCCGAGTCTGGGGATTGCTCACAGGGGTCAACTACCCCGGCAAACACCCATATCCTGCATCACCTGGTGGAAATAAAATGTGACATGTTGATATGAATAGGATGCTTTGATGTTTGACAAAGCATATGCCCAAATGTCGTCATCATGACCTATTAACACATCCCTGTGGCTAATACACAGTTAAAGATATATGTAAGGGAGATGGATCATGGATGCATCTCATAGGATAATTAGTAGTGTATTAACACATGTATTCTATATGAAGCTTCAGTTCAATTACAATGTGATTTCCACAAATGTCAAATCCAGATGGTCACACCCGCAGGATGCTTAAATGAGGCGGAAATACAAGGGAAATACAACAGGGTACATATTGCGACCCTTCTGGTAGAGAGCACAGGAAGTCACTGTTGCAGTTCTTGTACCGAGCACATGCCAGAGGTCTGAGGTGAAGCGTGATCGTGTATTATTGTGAATGTAAATGTGATGCTAATTCAGGTGGAATTTCCCAGGGGCGTACACGATCAAATGCAAATGCCAAAAGACCTTGGAGATTTTGATAACTTCAAGGTAAGCTAATTCATGTTTATTCAGGGATATATTCATGCAAGAAAAAGTTTTCCAAACACTATTAATTCTCCTCTATCAGATGAATTCGGAAGAAATCTCACTTACATAGCCCTTACAATAACACACAACACGTTATGTAGACTAGAGATGTCCATGTCACAGGATACAAGGGAATGCATCAGAACATATACCTAATGATTAATCAATTGTGGTTTTTGTCATATGTTGTTGTGAACTGCATACTGTTTGGCCAAGCTAACACAGGGTTATGGCCAGCAATGAGCTATTATGTTCTGGCTTTGGTAGTATTACTCCGTAATGCACATGTGAACATCAGAGCAATAGAGGGAAACATGATGTACCGTATGTGTTATTGTATCCAGTCATAGTAAGATATGGTTGACTGCCATTACTAATGTGTACTCACCCAGTAGCCATCCGGATGGAAATCTGCCGGACTCAAATATGTCACATATGCCGGATGCACGCAGGATATAGGCGTCGTGAGCACTTCCCGGGAAGCCTGCATACACACCTTGTATGCGCATGTTCGCATCGCAAACAACCTGTACATTGATTGAATGATAATGCTTACGATTTCTGTACAGCGCTTCTTGCTCTCTAGGAGGTATCAGTTCCACATGTGTACAATCAATAGCAACGAGCACATTGGGGATACCTCCTAATTGGAAGAAATCAAACTTCACCTTTGAGATCTCTTCAGCAGTGTTAGGGTAACTGATGTATCTGGCAGCTTTCCGACCAATAGCATGGAGGAATGCACTCAGACAATTGGAGAGGCTTGGCTGAGACATTCCTCCGGCTATGCTCAGGGTGTTCTGAAAGCTACCAGAAGCAAGGAGGTGTATTGCAACTAACATCCGTGTCATTCCTGGGATGGCTCTATTGGCCCATGAGCGAGGCTCAAGGTCCGCTCTCAGAACCTCATAGAGCTCCCCAAGACTGGCCCGGGTCAGCCGAAAACGCTCATACACCTCCCCATGAGTTAACCACTCTAATGTGAGTCTCTCCCTGTAAACATTGGGTGCCCTTCGCCTCCTCACAGGCTCCTGGACAGGCTCCCCCCCTTCTGAATGAGCCACCACATCCTGTACTTCTCCCCCCAGCAGCTGATCACCGACATCATTGTCAGCCTCCCTGTCTGAAGGTGGCCCTATATCCCTCGTCCCTGTGCTACTGGAGCTCTCTCTCCTCCCTGATCCACCCCCACGATACTAGGCATGGCCTGTGGTAATTCCCTTGCCTGGCTTGGTTCTGCCCCAGCATGGATCACATCACCACTCACACCCTCATTCACTCCCAGATACTCTTCTCTGCCACTCCCCATCACCCCCTCAATCACACACCTTGCTTCCGGGTCTTCATACTGTGCTATGTGATATGCACAAAAGCATCTCAACCTCATCTGCCCACTCAAACTGTCCAGCATCCCTCTCACATGATCATCCATGCTGTTTCAGACATGCTGATGACTTGTTGGGGATGGGGTTATATAGCTTGTTGATTACATTACCTGGTATTAGGCATGTTAATTTCAGCTTTGCCATTGGTCACCTGTGGATCTTTACGTGGCATGCCAGCTGATAATTTTACGTCAAGATGCCTCTCAGCCAATTACATACGCACTTGGCCGCATGTAATTGGCTGTTCCAACACAGGTTGCCAAGTGCGTATGTAATTGGCTGAGAGTCCCAACACGGGCCGCCAAGTGCGTATGTAATTGGCTGAGAGGCTTTTGGCGGGTTTTTGCGCCATCGCCAGTACCACGTTGGCCCGCCAAAAGCCTCTCAGCCAATTACATACGCACTTGGCGGCCTGACACTATAAGTGCGTATGTAATTGGCTGAGTCTGTTGGCGCGCTCGCAAGCTGATAAGGGGACGTCCTAGCGAGACACGCCTCTCAGCCAATCACGTACGAGCTAAGAATTTGATTGACAGTAGGAGCTTATAAATGTGATTGATACAAACCCATGCGCTGACTGTGTTGTAAGAGCCATTGGAGTTAGCACGCAGTTCCAGGAGCAGGTGGGAGAGAGTCTTTATTGAGAGTAGTATTTTGGAGACAGGGAGATTAGTTTTTTGTCTTTTTTATTGTCTATTTCATAAGTCCTTACATTTAAGAAATACCCATATTTACAGATTTCACATATTTGCAAGACACATAGATTAAATAACACACATAGGGACATATATATAGTTAGGACACACACCCCACACAACCATCCCGCCCACCACACCCCATCCCCCAACACACCCCATTCCTGAACACTTATTAAATACACATAGCACACACATCTTTTCTTTCCAACAGACATTCCAGTAATACTTTTATTTCTTTATCGTTATATTGATTTGTAGGCACACTATTTTTGATTGTTTTGTATGTTATTACTAGCATATTTACACGTAAGAGTTAAACATATTTACACATTACACATATTTGCCTGACACATAGATTAAAGACACATAGAGACATACATAGCATTAGGACACACATCACATCCCCCCCAACCTTTGCACCGCATCCCCCAACAGTTATTAAAAACACATAGAACATACATTTTTTTTTTCATCACCTATATAACAGTTATACTTATTTTGAGTTATCCTTATTTTTTTATTATTTGAGCATGGAGGGAGGAGATAGGTGGAGAGAGGAGGAGAGGAGCGGAGAGTGAGGAGAGTGAGGAGAGTGGAGTGAAGGGTGGAGGAGTTGTCCCCGGAGGGGGTGGAGGAGTTGTCCCCGGAGGAGGAGGAGTGGTCCCCGGAGGGGGGGGGGAGGAGGAGGAGGAGGAGGGAGACAGAGGCACTACCAGAGGAGGGACAGAGGGAAAGGAGCCTGATCCCAGGGGGCAGGGTCGTTTGGGTAAGGGACAGGCCTCAGGAAAAGTTCAGGGAGGCCAGGGTCCCCGAGCACAGTTGAGAGAGCAAGGGGCTATTGGCAAGGGCAGGCGTAGGTCCCGTAATTATACACCCCAGGAGAATATGGTCCTCCTGGGTGCGATCCGTGACCGGCCCGTCACCCTTGTTGCAAGGGAAGCGAAGCCTGGGTCTAAGGCTCAGGCTTGGAAGGAGGTAGTGGAATTGATGAAGGAGGTGTCCACGGTGCCTAGGGTCTTGAGGTCCTTAAAGTACCGATATGTGGATATCAGGGCCACGGTGAAGAGGAAGATGGCCAGAGAAGCAGAGGGACACAGTGTGACCTATAAGGAGTGGTAGAGGATCGCAAGGGACCTTCTGACACCATCGCCCGCAGCTGGAGCTTCATCCCCGGTGGCCCAGCAGGACCCAGCCTCCAGTTTAGGTGAATATCACGTACACCAACATGCCACCACATGTACATCGCACACACTACACATGGTGACCAACAAGGACACTGACATGTCAGCTCCATGGAATTAACAAGGGATAGATGGAAGTGTCATTAAATCCATGAAGCTGACAAATCACTGTCATTCCTGGCCACCCCAAGAGTAATCAAGCAATCGAGTCCATGTACTGGTGTGCCCAATGCAGCCTATGCAGTTACAGACCGCAGAAGAAATACAGACAGCGTTAGGAGCCAGGAGAGGTCAAGACAAGAAACCAAAGAATAGATCAAATCTAGCAAATGACAGCTAATCTGAGTTGCAATTAGGAGAATCATCCATGTTCAGGCCTAGATGTCAGATAGTTAGGAGTGAAACCGCAGAAGAAATACAGACAGCGTTAGGAGCCAGGACAGGTCAAGACAAGAAACCAAAGAATAGATCAAATCTAGCAAATGACAGCTAATCTGAGTTGCAATTAGGAGAATCATCCATGTTCAGGCCTAGATTTCAGATAGTTAGGAGTGAAACCACAGAACAAATACAGACAGCGTTAGGAGCCAGGAGAGGTCAAGACAAGAAACCAAAGAATAGATCAAATCTAGCAAATGACAGCTAATCTGAGTTGCAATTAGGGGAATCATCCATGTTCAGGCCTAGATGTCAGATAGTTAGGAGTGAAACCGCAGAAGAAATACAGACAGCGTTAGGAGCCAGGAGAGGTCAAGACAAGAAACCAAAGAATAGATCAAATCTAGCAAATGACAGCTAATCTGAGTTGCAATTAGGCGAATCATCCACGTTCAGGTCTAGATGTCAGATAGTTAGGAGTGAAAACATATCAATGTATTTATCAGCATACTAATGACATGCACCTCTCTTTTCTCTATTTCAGCATCCAGTAGGAGGTCTGGGTCCAGTGATGAGCCAGGAGCGGGCCATCAGCCCCCGCCCCGCAGGAGACCGCTCAGGGGGAGGAGGCTACAGGCTCATCAGAGGGCCCTGGCTCATCAGAGGGGGAGCTCGTGGTAGTTGACAGCCCCCCTGTACAGAGCCCGACTGTCCCCCTCCTCCAAAGACTTGCCATCTCGCTGGGGCCCTCACAAGTGGTGGACTATTCCACAGCTCCTCCTTCCCCACACACTGAGCCACCAGGGACCCCAACATCAGAGCCCCTGTCTCCAGCCGGGTCCCATATCCTCCCCACTCTCTCCCCGCCATCTTCCCACCCGGCCCTGCCAGCAGGACCCCAGCCCCCACCACCAATGACCGAGGCTGCGCTGCCGGATTTGTTGGCCCTCATGAGGAGGATGGCTGCCGACATCTCCGGCATGAGGCGCAGCCTGGACAGGCGCTTTAGGGAGGAGAGGAGGCATCATCGGATGATGGAGCAGCACATGGTCAGGCTGCTGGGAACGGGGCAGGTCACCAGCCAACAGCAGCCTGGCCCCTCCTCTCCTTCCACCATGCCTCCGCCGCCACCACCACCCGTGGTGGTACTACCTCCTCCCGCTACCCCACCACCAACGGGGAGACGGCGTCCGGCCGCGGATGATGCAGGTCCTGTGCCCAGGCGGAGGAGGACCTAGGGGCTGTGGACATAATTGTGCCTTCTCAACAGCACTCCTCAGTGACAATCTATTGGTCACAAAGCTGACCTCATCTAGCCTGGCTACAGAGTTTTGGATCTTTGCCTATGTGATGGTGATATTTTGTATGCAGATGGCTACCTCCCATCACATGGTCCATGATCCTCTTTCTCTGTGGACACGTAGGGTTCGGTTGAACATGCCACCAATTGATGGCCACTGGGGAATGCTGTTGGGAAGGGATGCTGCACCCCTCTTTTTTTTAGGCCCTTAGATTTTAGGTTTTCTCTTTGTTTTTCTTTCCATTTGTTTTGTTTTAGGTACAATTCAGGCCCATGAAGGCATCTCCTGCATCTGCAAGCATTGTGGAGGAATTATATGAGGCGTAAGGTTTTCCCAGTGCCTCTCAGGTATACATTACTCCAATGACAGCCCCCTCCTTAACATGTAGCTCCCACAATCTTCAAGCTATCATATTGCCAGATATCTCAGACATGATTATTGTTAGCTGAAATGTGGACTAATACCGCTATGGCGGTGGACTGGCAAAGTCTCACAATGGCATGTTAATGACAGCCAGCATTAATATATGCACCAATAAAGCATGTGATCCTGACCTCAATATCGGTCTGAGAACAGATCTTTGGGTCTGATGTAAGAAACAGTGAATCTGGCTGCTGACCTTTGTGTCCTGTCCATATTAATGGGTGTTTGCCCATATTACTCATTATCCAGAGACCTACTGTAGCTAATAGTTAGTAATGCTTGCAGATGGGAATCAGGTGAGTTGGTATATTGGTACAGTATTTAGCACTTTACTGTACATGCATTGTCATTCGTTTTTTCTATCCTCCTCCGCCTTTTCGTTTTTTGTTGACAATTTATTTTTGTGGGCAATTTCGCACACCACACTGTGTGTGTGAAACTGGATTGGATTACACAGTCCAGAGGTTGAATCATTTGTTCCATTGAGCAGATCCAGACAAGTTGTAAGTGCCATGCACTCTAATGGTTTCTTCAGTTAAATGGAGTGATTTGTGATGATCCTTTTTCTCATCATATTCCGGTTGCAGCGGTGTACTGACCGCATGTGACCCTGGTAGGTGCTATGCATCATGCTTTTTCTAGACTATTAGATTGACCCCTGTAGGTATCCCCTTTGTTTTATTTAGCCCCTTGCTCTCTCGGGACCCGCCCACACCACACCCATGATATTAATGCACAGTCTTGACCACTGCTGATTGTGGTCTGTGTCAAAAAATAAAGTTTTGTTATACCGTTATGTGAATGCACAGTCTTGACCACTGCTGATTGTGGTCTGTGTCCAAAAATAAAGTTTTGTTATACCGTTATCTGAATGCACAGTCTTGACCACTGCTGATTGTGGACTGTGTCCAAAAATAAAGCTGTGTTATACTGTTCTCACCATGTCGGTGTGTTTTCAATGGTTGGGGTTATGGGACATCCACATGCATCACATTAGTGTCACATTACTATAGCTGTAAACTAATGAGCACTAGTTAACCTGCAATAGATCCATACATACTAAGAGGAATAATAGTCCTAATAGCATTAGATATCATATAATACATCTAATAGATCTACAATCTAGGCATAATAAAGGGTTAATGCACAGGCCAAGTACAATTAGCGATACTTTGGAGTAGGAACATTCCCCTAATAGGATAATGATAGGTGATACTGCAGTGGCTTGTCAATTCCTTCTCCAGTGATTTGGGATTTGTCCGTCCACTCTGCTTTCACCCGCACTTCCCCAACATCACTTAGCAATCGAAACTAATGTAAATTGATGAATAGCAGAACATAATGGGAGGTCAACAAATGGGAATGAATGGACATCTTGGCACATGGCAACCAGCAATGGCGTGGGACTTGCTTGGATAAGAGTAGTGGCTATTACCCCTGATGGAGGTGAGTTGGCTGGTGCTCATTGTGCCTCTGCAAACCCTCTGTGTGTTTTTGCTGCCCTTCCTGATGGGTTACTGCGGGGTATGTTCCCATGGTCACCTTGTGGTTTGATAAGTGATGGGGCTTGGAAGCTATGAGCTAGACCATTAAGGGCCATTGTGGGTGGGAGAGTGAAAGCAGAGTGGACGGCCAAATCTCAAACCACTGGAGAAGGAACTGACAATCCACTCCAGTATCACCAGCATACGATATCAAAATGTTTGATTTCATAGCAATATAAATGCATATAAAAAAGAAAAACCTGTATTATTCTTTTTTGAATCCTAAAACATTTAACCTATTTTTAAGTATAGTTCCTTAAAACAGTTTCATTTAAATAGAGGATTACAAGTGACCCTTTAACTGCACTATGTCGTAAAACCAAAATGCAGATACCTTGTAAAATTGAAAAGAAAATGTGTATTGATAGTCTTCTATTAAATTATATGTTTACCAAATACAGATCTTATATTGTCTAAAAGAAGAACGCACAGAATTTCAAGAAATGAGTCTTATTCTCAAAATGTTTACTCCAAATCTTAGATAAAATGTTATTGCAAATTCTTTATAGCTTCACCGTCAAAGTAAAATGTATGGTACAAACACAGGACCATCTAATATCAGTCTGTAGATCATTTGTCTCTTCAGCAGAAGATTACGAGTCAAGTCCTGAGGGCCGAACACAGACCTTACAGACCCTAGAAGATGACCTTAACAAAGGAATTTTATGGGATATTAAATTAATTGGAATATACAATTTGTTATTCTTGTGTTTCTTTTTTGTTCTGTACATTTACTCTTTTCTATTTAAAACTGTATGGTCTAAATTATGAAGAGATTTATGACGAATGTGTCATGTCAAACATATTTTATTTTTTTCTATGAGGAGGTTAGTAGGAACTTGGATCAAGGCAACTCAGTGGATGTAGTCTTTTTGGATTTTGCAAAGGCTTTTGATACAGTGCCACATGGAAGACTATTGTGCAAACTAAGTGATACAGGAATTGCAGTAAATATCTGCTCATGGATTGAGAGCTGAAAGGAAGCAAAGGGTTGTTGTAAATGGAACATACTCAGACTGGACTTATGTGGTAAGTGGGGTACTTTAGGGTTCAGTATTGGGTCCTCTCCTTTTTAACATATTTATTAATGAAAAGTTAATTGCAAAGTATTGTCTCCATTTTTGCTGATGACACTGAGTACTTTCCCTCCAAAGCTATTTGCATAAATTAGAGAAATGGGCAACTAAATGGCAGCTCCGATTTAATAAAGATATAGAGATAGGGAGAAACAAGAACATTTTAGGACAACGGAGAATTAAAAACATCTAAAATCCACTTTGTGGATGTATAGATAGATAGTAATTCATTTATTACTCATTTTATGACCACATTAGTGATGTCCCGAACAGTTCGCCGGATAACTATTCGCATCGATTTTCGCATGTTCGCGTCCGCCACAAACGGCGAACACATGTGCTTTTCAGTTCGCCCCCTATACTTTATCATTGAGGAATCTTTGAACATCATTTATTTTATTTTATCATTTTTTTGTGTGTAATCTATGCCTGCCTGCCAGCGTGTGTGTGTGACACGCTAACACCTAACAGCTTATATTGTACTTATTTTCACTACTCATACCTGGTGGTGTAACATACATTTAAAACAACCATTTTTTTCCTGTAATCTAATTTCAGTTGCCTGCCTGTGTCAGGCTCACAGCTTTTATTGGGCTCAGTGACATAAAACAACACTTTTTTGACTGTTATGACTGTGTGAAGTAACCTCTATGCTAAGGGGCTCGCTGTACTGGTTGTACTATGTTCAGCTTTGGGTATATTTACTGTACTATAGAGGTGTTTGTTTCACTGTATTGCAATACTAGGTGCATTACATTTGTGGGTAACAGATTACTATAGTGATTATATTCATGTTAAACATGTCTGCTATTAGTATGTATTTTTTATGAATGGTTTGTGGTAAATTAAGGTATACTGTGCGACCTGGTCTGTGGAGGTGTAATCAAATTATTATTTACAAATGTAGTCCTTTGTGGAGCTGGCACAATTCTTTAAATGGCACCATTTATCTTTGAAGGCCTGTTGTGGAGAGATGTAAATTATCAGCTTACAACTATCACACAGAAGCTCTGAGTAATTAGGTTAATTTGGCCTTCTGATCTTATTGTGTTTAATGGTAACACTGTTTAATTTCTTTATTTTAATGTGTTTAGTTATGATATATTATCTTATAATATGATATTATTATGTATATTATCTATAAATATGCTGTACCATTTTCAGTAAAGAACAGGGTACATCATAGTCATGTTAAGCATGTATTATATGGAAATCTCATCAAATTATCTATTACTTATGTTCATACTGAAAACAATCCACTCAAATCCCAAGGGATAACTGCCAATTATTGTCAATAATCACCCGTTTGAACGAGATAACAGGCTGTGCTAATAGTGTGTAAATACGTTTGATAAACTGGAAAAAAATATAATCTTCAATGTTTGTGTACTGAAACTAAACATTTTTTAAACAACACTGGATTGATATGAATACTGATTTATGCTATATCTTAAACATCTCATATATTTTTAATTAGATATATGGTAATAAATAAAGTGGAAAGTGTAGATATAGGATACTCTGGAAATAGGCATCCTACAGAAAAAAATAAGAGAAATACAACAAGTAAGAACTGACAATAACATTTGGATGGCTCAACAAAAATATTATCATTGTGCTAATAAGGCTAACAATTTTTTTGATAATCAATTTAGAAATAATAATAATCCCCAGAGTATTTCAGAGATGCTAGATAAAAAGGGGGAATCTCATATGATACCCGATCAAATTGGTAAGATCTTCTTTGACTATTACAAAAATCTCTATAACTTGGAGTCCACTGGAGAGGTGATTCAACCTTTGAAAAAGTTAATATCTGAGTTTTTGGATTCAGTTAATTTGCCTAAAATCTCGGCTGCACAATGAGATAAATTAGATGATCAATTTTCTAGAGTAGAAGTCGAAGAAGCTATCAATTCGCTTAACTTAAATAAGTCAGCTGGTCCGGACGGATTTCCGGGTGTCTTTTTCAAAACCTATTCCAGGATACTGAGTAGTCACCTTATGAATAGCTGTAATGAAATCAAACTATCAAGCTCAGCTCCCGCTGAATCGCTACAGGCCGTAATTGTTACAATCCATAAAGAGGGGAAAGCTCAGAATATGTGCTCTAATTACAGACCGATATCGATTTTAAATATAGATATTAAACTTTATTCTAGAATTCTAGCAAACAGACTAAGCATGGTAATACAAGATTTAATTAACTACGACCAATCAGGGTTTGTAAAGGAGCGTCAAGGCCTTGATAATACGAGAAAATTGTTCGATGTTTTAGACTTTTGTAGAGTGAAAAAGACTCCTTTTCTAGCGTTGGCTATTGGCGCAGAAAAGGCATTTGACCGTCTGAATTGGGAGTTTCTTGAGTTGATCCTAAGTAAATTTGGGCTGGGAGAGGGGGTCATTTTATTCTAACAATTATGCCTTTATAAGTGGACCAGGATTTGAGATGGATAGTTTTTTTCATCTACAACGGTTCCAGACAAGAGTGTCCCCTGTCCCCTCTCATGTTTTCCTTAGCTATGGAACCGTTAGCTGAAAAAAAATAGAAACGATATTAACATCAAAGGTGTTGTAATGGGGAAAATAAATACTTAAATAACATTATTTGCGGATGATGTGATTATTACCACTTCAGATCCCATTACTTCAGTAGAAAACGTATTAAAGATAATCTACCAATATGGCTCTATATCATATCATTGATGATTAATTTAAACAATACAACTAAAAGGCAACTAAAGGATACTTACGATTTGTATTGGTCTTTTAATCACTTTTCACATCTGGGTATTGACTTTTCATTGTGTTGGCATAATATAATTAAGAAGAATTGCAATGTAATATTCAATAACATTAGAGTAGTATTGGATACCTGGAGCAAGTTAAACCTGTCCTGGCTAGGCAGAGTAACAGCGGTCATAATGTTTGTACTACCTAAAGTTTTATATATTTTCAGATGTATCCCCATAGCAGTCCAAAAAGAGGAACTCAAGTAATTTCAGGTCTAAATAGAAAACGTTTGGGGGGCGTGGCTTAACTGCTGGAGAGGAAAGACGTGTCCTGCTAGAGCTCCAGCTAAGGCCTGGGTCAATCTTGGGCAATCGACCCCTTTAGATGCCCTAATTGAAAAAAAAAAAGAGTACCACCAAACTCAGATGACCTAGGGGATCAAATTGATAACAAAATTACCCAAAGAAAATAAAAAATAATAAGACACACGGAGGGAGAAAACTAACAGCGCTCTGTGCCGCAGGTGCATGTAGGGGACACCTGAGATCTGGCTACGAGGCCCGTTCGGGGCGCAGATGCAGTCGACGTGGTCCCGGGGAGGCACTGGAGCCTCTGCAGGCCAGTAGAGAAGAGGGGGCGAGGACCCACATCTCCAAGGGGGACCCCCCACAACGGCACCAGCGTGATCGCCGGCAGAGTAGGTCAGACAAGCTGCTGGCCGGGGAAGACACTGCCTCCCAGTGACAGAAAGGCCCGTGGAACCCTGGGCCTGAAAAACGGAGCGAAGAAAGAAAGGTCAGTGGGGACAGCCAGGGCAGAGACTGCAGACGGGCCTAGGGCCTGGTGGCCGGGCGGCGGCCATCTTAGATCCCCACGAGGGGGCGGCCATCTTGGGGCAGCATAGAAAAACACTGAGACGGAGACCAAAGGCCTGTAAGTACCCCAACTCCACAACAACCCCCCAAAAAAACATCCAGGGGTGGCAAGATACATCTAAGGGAGACCAGGGCACCAAAGAAGCCTCAATATAAGGGGAGAAAGGGTAACAGAAGAAGGCCTTAGGGAGCCATATAATCTCCCTGGTCCCTGATAAGACACTTTTAACACCCCTCATAAACCAGTGACGAGTAGGGGAATCCTGTAATCATTACCACTCTACAAACAAAGCCTTATTCAAGCTGGACATTTAAAGGCCACATAAGGCCCAGGGGGTTCAGCTCCCACAGCACCACTTGCCTCGCATTGCTTGGGAACTTTTGCAGCAGCACTGAAGCCTACATTCCATGGCAGTACCCTCCAGCTTGCATTATTACCTTTATCATCCCATTATAACTTGGGAAACAGAATAGCCTGGATTTATTACACAGACTGGCTCATAAAAACCTCAAGACCAAGCAGACTGTAATAGCAACATCAAATACAGCAACATCCCAATTTTGCCTAAAGTATAAAACAGGGGGAACCCCCCCCCCCCCCCCAGTCTCCTACCACTGGATTCTAATATCAAGGAGCCAGGTGACATACACATAACAATGTGAACCAAGAATGTCACTACTTGCCTTCTAGAGCTGATGCCTACTCAATAACTCACGCATCCTTGACAGTACAACGCCAAACACTGCGAGGAAAAAAAAAAGAGAAACCTGGGCTACCCCACGATCATCAAACTACAGCAAACCACCAAGGCAGGAAACCCCATCACGTTTAGATCCATTACTCCAAGCAACATTCAACATGGGGAAACCAAAGAAAAGCGCCCCCTCGAGAAGTATCACAGATCATTTCACAAAACAAACAGCAGATTCCCAACGGGGGAGCAGCCCCACACCTACCTCGCCCTCAGGCTCAGAAGGGGACAGAAACTCTGAGGTCGCTTATCCAAATGTAAATGTGTCAGACTTCTCAATGGCTACATTTGACATGCTCTTACAATCACGGCTATCAGTGGCCATGAAAGAATTTAAGCAGGAAAAACAGGAACTGGACGCACGGACCAGCGAACTCGAAACCTGCACGGATCAACTCATTGTAAGTCAAGCCGAAGACAGAATAGACATATCTGCCAACACTTCGCAACTCAAGGACTTAGAACTAAAGCTAGAAGACCTTGAGAACAGGAGCCGGCGACATAATATATGCCTGAGGGGGATACCTACTGCTGTGACGGATTTAGTAACTTACACGAAAGCAGTGGTAGCTACTATGCTTCCGACTTTCACCCAAGAACCCTGGGACTTAGAAAGGGCACACCGAGCCCTGGGAGGCCCTGCAACCCCTAACCTGCCAAAAGATGTGGTGGTACGCTTCCTCCGGCAACAGACTAGAGATTCGGTACTTCAGGCCGCCAGGAGGGCCCAGGCTATTTTAGGCCCGGATGGAGCGGAAATCCAGATCTATGCCGACCTGGCCCCGCTAATCCTGTATAAACGACGACAGATGAAGCCGATCCTGCAAACTCTGACGTCGCACCACATAAAATATAGATGGGGATTCCCCTTCAGCCTCACCTTCCAGGTAGGCGCAAAGATATACATAGTGCGCTCAATGGAAGAAGGAAGAGACATCCTTCATCGTTTAAAACTTCTAAAGGAGGGGGAATCCCTTAACCCCCAAAGGGCTACTGGGGCCCAAAGTCAAACAAGAGAATGGACTGAAGTAACCCAACCCAAACGTCAGAGATCACAAAAACAAGGTAGGGAAATGCCTGACCTTGAGCCCAAGGCTGGGCCGGCATCAACCTAGGTGGTCTGCAACTGGAGATACCACCCCCCTCATGGCACTTATTGCCCCAGGGCAATATGACACAAAAAAAGATCCATTCTTCTCTGACAAGAAAGGCCCACTCAGGGAGACTACAGCGAATTTTACTACTAACTAGTAGATGATATACACAGTCAAGATCTGACAGAATCTAGATGATGCCCACCCATGTTGGACCTGAAAGGGCCCCTAGAGGTTTGCCCACCAGAAAGCGGACATTCCCAAAGACTATACAAGAAACCTCTTAACAAAATTAGGCCGACCGGCTGCCAACCGGGCGCTCCGAATTCCCCGATGTTAGGCTACCAAGTTCATTATAATCAGATGTTAGAACTGTTAAGGATGTTTGACCCTATGCTTATCTGATAACCTCAATTATGGTCATGTTCTATTGTTTTGTTTCACATGTATAGGCAATTAGGCTCTAGGGCAACGACCCTAGACATTTTCACCATTATTTGGAAACGAAGGCTTTATACCTTCCTCACCCTATTGTTTTTCTTTTATTTGTACTTCCGATACATAGGAGATTCTGATACTCCAAATATTCAGCTAACTATCTATAACCTATTTACTTCCCCCCTAGCATCTGAGACCGACCGTCGATACATCTTATACACCATTTACCCTCTAAACAACAAAACCTCATTGGTACCTGCTAAGATCTGGCCTATCCCACAAACAGGATTAGGCAGAGAGAGCTGTCCTGGACCCCTGGCCTCCCCATATCCGGGTGGTGAGTATATTACTCTGGGAAGCTTGACTGTAGACGCAAAATACGATACCACATCATGACGGACACTGTCATTACATTTATCACACACAATGTTAGAGGTTTTTACTCGCATATCAAAAGGCGGAAGGCCTTTAATGCTTATAAACAATATAACCCCTCAGTACTCTTCCTACAAGAGACGCATTTTGTTAGAAACAAAATACCTAAATATTTATCCAAACTTTATCGTACTTTCTTTGCCACTAGCCATTCCACAAGGAGGGCAGGGGCAGCAATCCTGCTGCATAAAGATCTCCCTTTTATCTTAGACCATAAAAAGATAGACCAGGATGGACACTTTGTGCTCCTTACAGGCTCCCTTTTCGGGAAGAAACTTACCTTAATATCACTATATGCCCCCACTCTCATGCCACAGAAAATATTCATACGTCTGCTGCAGTATATTAAATCTCATGATCTCGGGAAAATAATTCTAGGAGGGGATTTTAATGCTGTCTTATCATCATTGGAAAGATCGGGAGAGGGACGGAACAGTCAACTCACTAAAAAGCAATCCCATATACTAGCATTGTTGGACGAGCTCCACCTGATAGACCTTTGGAGGGAACATCACAAAGGGGAGAGGGAGTATTCATTCTACTCTCCAGTGCACAAGACATATTCTAGAATAGATACAGTTTATATAGACTCCGATCTGATAGACAATGCGGTGAGCTTGGAAATCCGTCCGTGCCCCTGGTCAGACCACTCCATGGTGAGTTGCACAATAGACTTTGGCTTTGCTTTTAAAACCCCATACTCATGGAGACTCAACGAAATGCTCATGTCAATGCCCGTGCTGAGGGACCACGTTGCATCGGACATAGAACTCTACTTTTCCACAAATCTGTCTACAGTAGGCTGGATTTGGGCGGCCCATAAAGCTTTTATTAGGGGCACATGCATCAAACTTGCAGCAAAATACAAAAAATCCCAAAAGGCCAGAGAAAGAGGGTTACAAGCAAACCTAATTGACCTAGAAAAGCTCAATCAAAAATCTCCAACTTCCGAAAACTGCTCCAGAATAGACAAAATCAGTGCAGAGCTGGACCTAATCCTCTCGGAGCAAGTAGAGAAAGCCATGAGATGGACAGGCCATCAATACTACTCCAAAGCCAATAAACCCAGCACCATGCTTGCTAGGACACTAAAACAAAAAGCTAACCAATCAAAAGTCTTTAAAATCAGACAATCCACGGGAGGGATCACCTCCAGCCCTACGCATATACAAAAATAATTCACATCCTTCTTTCAAAATCTTTACGCATACCCCAACCCCCCCCATAGATAACCATATCAACCAATTCCTAGGATCGGCAGATCTCCCAGTAATGTCCCCACAAGAAAAGGACCATGTTAAAGCCCCAGTCACAATAGAAGAAGTCGTAAAAACCATTAAATCCCTAAAACAAGGAAAGGCCCCGGGGCCGGATGGGTTCACGAACCTATACTACAAAACATTTGCGGAACTATTAGCACCTCATATGACAACCCTATTCAATAACATGCTAAAGGGACACAGTACCTCACGCAAATTAAACCAGGCTAATATGGTATTCTTCCAAAAACAAGGGAAAGACCCCCTTCAAGTGCAGAATTACAGGCCTATTTCCCTCCTAAACGGGGATATTAAAATCCTAGCTAAACTTATGTCCAACAGAATCAACTCATTTCTTTACAGACTGATCCATAAGGATCAGGTGGGGTTGGTCCCACATAGGCAGGCAAGGGATAATGTCAGGAGAATATTACATTTAATACATCTATCTCAGCAACGCCGAACTCCTATGTGTCTCCTTGCATTAGACCTTGAAAAGGCCTTCGACTCAGTAGAGTGGAAGTACCTTTGGGCAGTCCTCAGTAAATTCGGATTCCCTGAACAATTTATTAATCTTTTGAAAATATACTATCCAAGCCTGCCTCAAATTAGAGGGGGATAACCCCTCAATAATTAAGATTGAAAAGGGAACTAGACAAGGATGCCCCCCCCCCACTCTTTGCACTAGTAATAGAACCCTTAGCTCAAATGATTAGATCCAAAGCAGAGATAAAGGGGTTTGAGGTAGGCTTGCACCACATGAAAAGCTGTTTATTTGCGGACGACTTATTCTGTTCCCTAACTAACCCAACTGTTTCCGTCCCAGCCCTATTATCCCTTCTTGAGCAATTTGGCAGAATTTCCGGTCTTAGGATTAACGCAGACAAAACTGAGGCGCTGGGCTGCTCACTCTCAGCCCACATGCAGAATTTTTTAAAACAAAATTTTAAATTCACATGGTCAAAATCAGCAATCAAATACCTGGGGGTTTATATTACCAATTCTATAGACTCACTGTACAAGGCCAACTATCCCCCCTTATTCAGAGAATTACACACTGAACTTACAACATGGACTAAAGGTGGGCTTTCCTGGCTAGGTCGCATTAATGCGATCAAGATGAACCTGCTTTCACGACTCATGTACCTCTTTAGAACCATCCCAATCTCAATCCCAGCAAAAAAATTGGAAATTTGCCAAAAACAGATTTTTAACTTTATCTGGGAAAACAGACGCCATAGAATCTCAAAAACAGAAATGCACAAAGGCAAACGTATGGGGGATTAGCATGCCCAAATCTTCGCATTTATTTCGAGGCTGCCCAGCTAGCGTTTATACCTTTAGCTCATTCAACACAGCACCAACCATTATGGTTGTTTATCGAAAACAGAGCAATGACACCTTATTCATGGGCCAATATCCTCTGTCTGCCTGATAACCCAGAAAGCCTGAGGAAAATGGAAAACCCCTTCATAAAACTTACCTTTGACACATGGCGATGGGCAGCTAAAACACGACATCTCTCAGCTACACCCTCCACACTGACAGCAGTGGCCCCCCACCCAAGTTTCGCCGCAACGCTTACCCAGGAATCGCTCTTCTGGAGGCAAACAAGGGGATTTCTGCGCCTGGGTTCATGGTTCAAAGATAATGAAATTAAACATCCAGACATTATAACAAATTCTATAAATATACCACCCAAAGAATATTTTAACTTCAGAAAATTACTATTCCATGTGAACTCAATAAAACAGGAATTTGGACCTCCCAAAACAAATTGGTTGATTAAGCTTTGCGAGTCGCTCCCTCTATATAAGGGTATGATAAGTCTCCTGTACCAGGAACTCCTACACGACAGACATACCAAGAAACCGGCTTATATTTCAGCATGGGAACAAGACCTGGTGCATGAAAGAGATGAGGGCTTGTGGTCCTCCACATGGGTCAATTTATCTAAAGGCGCACTAAACTTTAGCTTGCAGGAAACCTCACTCAAGGTTCTCCATAGAACATACATAACTCCGGAAAGGCAAAATAAATGGAACAACAAAATAAGCCCGGGGTGCTTTAGAGTCCGCCGGGAAGCAGGCTCCTTCATCCACATCTGGTGGTCATGTCCCATGGCAAGAGCCATGTGGGAGGAGGTATTTGACCTAGCATCCACGATAACACATATCCACATTGATAGAGACCTAGAGATTGCACTCTTGGGGACCAAGTGTCCCCTCCTCTCCAGGCATCAAAATGCACTACTACAATTCATTCGCGGCCAAAAGTCACTTAGCAAAACAACACCCTCAGCCTGCCGGCCATCATCAACAAACTTAACTATATAGCCACCAATGAACGATTATCACATTTATTAGCTGACACAATGACCTCATTCCTCGATATATGGAGCCCTTGGCTACACTCCCATCTTAGCTTAAGGGGACTTATGACTGCTGACAATAAGAAGGCCATGGCATCTTGAGCACAGCGAATTAATCTTGCGGGACAAGACCAGGTGAGGTGATGACATAGATCAGGTGTAAAATCTCAGGTACAATTAATATCCCCCCTTACCCCCGCCCATATCTTTCCTATACCCAATTTATTCAATCCTGACCCCACCTTAATTTCCCCTCTCCCCCCCCCCCCACCACCTAAAACCAAAAAGATACCCCGACCCTCTAAATGGAAGGGGATTCCAGATACTTAATTTGCAACAATAAATGACTAAGGAAGATGTACCCAAATCCCCAATAAAGTTAGAAAACAACCCGTATTAGGCGGAAGGAGGAATGCTTAACGAAAGCATCACACAGCATCTTAGATATGAAATGGAATGTTATTAGATATTTAACATATATTGCATATCTTTTTGTTAAGAATGATGTATTGTTTTATACATACTGTATTTGCTTAATTAAAAACTTGATTGAGAAAAAAAAATAGAAAAAGTTTATTAATAAAACAGGTAACTTTAGAGTTCATAAACAAATCCTAAATAGCGATTACTGGGAAGGGGGTCTTGGTACTGCGAACCTTGGACAATATTTCCAAGCAACTGTGCTCTATCATACTTTTAGATTATTTTATGGAAACCCTGAGTTGAAATTCTTACAAATAGAATCTTCTTCTGTAACTAACTCAAATTTGAATAATATTATATGGACTAAAACATTGGATAAAAAAGGTATTAGTAGTTATCTACTGTTTACTAGATTTTGTCTTAGAAGTTGGTTCAGTATAAATAAGAGATATAACTTGGTTCCTTTCCCGTCGCCAGAGATGCCATTATCCTACTTGCAGAACAAAATGAACCAGGGAGAGAATATAAACTGGGCTCAATGGAACCTAATATCGGTAAGGGACGGTAATATCTTAAAAAAGGAAAGAGGTGTTCCATCTCACCTCTGGTTGAATTATAACGCACTGAAGACCCAGGTAGAAAAAGTAGTTGATAATCGTTACCTCAAAGGGATTTAACGCATTTTGAACAGAGATTGAGGAGTGATGGTTCTAAATGTAATATCTCTAAATGTAGAGGGTTCTTGCAATCTGTGTGAGAGGAGGAATTAGTCTTTCAATGCCCAAAACAGGTAAGGTTTAAGTCACTACAAGTTGCTCATACTAACATAATCGGTGTGCCATTTAGGAAAGTAAACTTTAAAATTTATCAAAGATGGTTTAATGATACAGAAAAAAATCATAAGATTGCCCAAGAATACAATACACAATGTTGGAGGGATTGTGGCCACATAGGTACGCAATCTCACATGTGGTGGTTTTGCCCAAAGATTTTTGCTTTTTGGACAACCTGTATTTCGAATCTTTCTATTATTTGTAAAGAGGTCATCAAACTTTCTCCAGAAGTAGTGTTGTTTAATATACTTCTATCCAACTTTGGAGCTAGTATAAAAGCAGTTATTATTAACATATTACCAGTAGCTAAATGGCTAATAGCCCGGAAATGGAAAGAGGGAATTATCCCTACTTGGAATGAGATTGTAATCATAATTGAAAGAAACCGGCAGATTGAGAGTGACTAATTCAGAATTTCTTTGGATAGGAGTAATAAGGACAAAATTAAGTGGGAAAAGGGGGATGACTACTCATATTATTTATAATAGGTTGTGACGTAGGGGCTGCAAGTGGATCCTGTGCACTAATGTGAATACCAAGGACTATATGATATAGTGCCTGTAATCATGTTTGTAATTATGTTGGTTTGTGGTTGTATTTTATGTTTTAATTTTGTAAGTATGTAGATATGACTGTACTTTTTTTGTTATCTCAATAAAAAAAAGGAAGTTAAAGTGACACTGAGTAAAGTCAGCAGAAGCAGGTACCAGCTCAATTGCCTGTGGATTAATAATTGAGTAACCTAGCTTCACTGAGTGTAACATTGACATTAACACCTGTATGGGTAGCATTTATGGACAATCTGGAGAACAATGCAATATACTGTATATATAGATCATATGTGTAATGTGTTTTCAATGTTCCTTAAATAAATTGTTACAATACAGCAGGGGTTCAAACACTGCACCCCAACGCTCCACATACAGCTCACAAAGGTTTAAACCCACAGGAGACAATTACATGCTAAAGTGCCTCTTCATTAACAATTGCATCATCCGGGGTCACACATTGTTACACTGAAATTAAGATCTGTATGCGTAGCCTGAGGACTGGTTTGTGTAGCAATAGAGTGTGTATATATATATATATATATATATATATATATATATATACTAGCGAATTGCCCGTCAAAAAATGACGGCAATTAAATTGTAAGTGAGCTAATGCTGTTTGGTGTATAATAATCAAATAAATAATACATTAATAAATTAATATACTTTACCTATTTTGAAGTAATATATGCAGGAAGCATTCTGTTGAAGAGGTGGCAATCTGTTTTGATGTTGCTGGAGCATTAGTGCTGTGGAGCTGCTGTGTAAGCGTGATAAATGTGTGCAGTGTAATAGTGTGCGTGCGCGAGGCATTGTTCTCAAATGGTGGCTAATGTGTGGTATGCGTCTGTAGCGGAATATCCGTATATGTTTAGTGGTGTTTTGCGTGTTTCTTGTGGTGTTTTGCGTGTTTAGAGTGCTGTAGCCTCGTTTTCGCTTTGTTCGGCGGCTTAGAGAATTTTGTAGTGTTTAAACTCTTTTATTTTGAGTTAAATTAAGGTGTAACTTATTTTTTTGAGGTCCTGGATGCTCCCTCTTGCTGTAGGTAAGCCTTTTATGTATGTGTTGTGTGTATGTATTGTGTTTTACATTTTTTCATGTCCGCGGGTTGCGGACGTTTTTTGCGAGGTCGTAATGGGTGGTAACGTGTCTTGTATGTTGTTTGCGTTACGACGTATGCTCACAACTATATATGTGATATATATATATATGTGATATATATATCCTTGACCGTATAGGAGTAAAGAGAGTACAGAGAGCACACCCCTGGAATTTTTTTGGCAGACAGGCTTATCGCTACCCAAGAGACATACTTGTTGGTCCAAGTATAAGATACAGTTTCCCTGTTAAGGGAAGGCCAACCAAACCTGACCTAGTAGTAAACAAGGAGAAAGAGAGAGTGGAAAAAGCCACCAGGTGCAGTGCCATGAGTGAGACGGCAGGAGCTGCAAGTGAGACAGCAGGAGCTGCGAGTGAGACGGCAGGAGCTGCGAGTGAGACGGCAGGAGCTGCGAGTGAAGCGGCAGGAGCTGCGAGTGAGGCCGCAGAAGGCTCCCCAGAGACCGCAGAGTCGGAGAGAGTGCCCGCAGAGTCGGAGAGAGTGCCCGCAGAGTCGGAGAGAGTGCCCGCAGAGCCGGAGAGAGAGCCCGCAGAGCCGGAGAGAGAGCCCGCAGAGCCGGAGAGAGGGCCCGCAGAGCCAGAGAGAGAGCCCGCAGAGAAGGCCCATCCAGCCAAAGAGATTGCTGAGAGCCCCAAAGAGATTGCTGAGAGCCCCAAAGATATTGCTGAGAGAACAAAAGAGATTGCTGAGAGAACAAAAGAGATTGCTGAGAGAACAAAAGAGCCTGCTGGTGCAAATAGAAGGGCCTTAGAGGAGGAGAAACAACGTCTTTCAAGGCTCCAAAGACAAGCCCAAGTTAAAATGAAGCCAGAGTATATCCCTGAATGGCGGAGGAAGCCTGCGTTTGAGGACTACCGAGTGTCCTACAGGAATGAGAAATTGATGCCTATTTGGGAGCAGAGGAAATGTCCCCCAAAGCCTAAGCTGCACGAATCCGTGGTGTGGGAGCGGCCGCACAGTGATAAAGAGCTGAACATCTCTCAATTTCAACAGAAGCCCCGGCAAATACGACTATTGACATTAGACAGTGGGGAAAGTGACAAAGAGGCTTCTAATGGAGACCAGCTAGAAAGTGTTGCTAGGCCAGTGTCCGATGTGAACACCTTAGAAAAGACTGTTCCTGTAGCAAAACTGGAGCATACTCCACTAAATGAAGCTGGACAAGCTGCATAAGCAGAAGGATTCGATGATGACTCTGATGAACCAGCCATAGTTCCGCTGGCTGAGTTTGATGCCGCTAAGCAAGAAAAGTTAGATGCTCAACGATCTATGGAAGCCTCTGTTACGGATTCATCAAAAGAGCAAGGAACAGTACCTGAGAAAGGCACTGAAGAACTAATTCTTGCTGTCACTGTGACTGTGATAGAGGGGGAGAGAGCTGTTACCAGTCTTGAAGAAAGATCTCCATCCTGGATTAGTGCGACAATGACAGAGCAAGCAAAGGAATTTCAGTTGTCTAAGAACAAAGATAAATTTGAAACTGAAATAATTGTTGAAGCAGTTAAATTTAGCACAGTTTCCCAATTAGAGTCACCTGCAACAACCGATGAAGCTACACCTGAGCCAGAGGAAAGTGACAGTGCCAAGAGTGTGGAAGAACAACAGAAGCCTGTAGATCATGTCCTTCAAGCAGTTGCAGAAAGTGCAAAGCTGTCTGTAGAAGCAGTTATAGAAAATCATGATGATGCACAGGTGAGAGACACCGAAGACATGGTTGAGCTGAGCATTTGCAAGCATGGGTCCAAGAGTTTAGTTGAGGAATGTTTAATAAGCACAGCTCCACAGCTATTGGAGAGTACTCTTGAAAAAGCAGAAACTGTACAACATGTAGTAGATATTATTGAAACGAATACTGAGGTTTTTGAAATTATTTGCACAACAGAAAATGTGCCATTACTTGACGAAAAACTCCCTGAAATCATCACTGCTGATGGTAATGAAGAAGAATTTACGTATTTGATGGAGGAGGCAGCAGAGGAAGGGGCTGCACAAAGGACTCCATTAGCAAAGGAAGTGACTGCAGAAAGCATTCATGATTTCTTCAAGCGTCGGCCAAGGCCATCTTGCGAAGGGAATGACGGCAGCTTATTAAATCAACAAAGTATCAGCCACGCAGTTTGGAAAGTAAGATGGACATTAGTGATAAAAAAGAAATCAAAACAAGAGACTCTGCTCCAGCAGAAGAATGTAAAGGGGATGCAAATAATACTATCCAAGCATCACAGGCTTGTACGGGCGAGATATTAGAAGGAACTAAAGTTGGAGGAAGTGAGCCAGTCAAAAGTTCTGATGAGCCACAAATGGCTTGGCACACAGTGGATTCGGAGGACCATGTGGATAAGCCAGAGTACGTTCCAAAGCCTGTAAGTGAAGATGAAGATCCTACTTGTGAAATCCAGCAGGAAATCCCGGTGCCTCTACTGGATTCTCAGACTGTTGAGGAGACATCTACATATCCTGTACCAAAACAACATAAAGCAAAGTTTTCCAAGCTGGAAAAGCTCTGTGCTCTTAGGGTGAATCTCTCCTTAAAGCCCTGTTTGTGCCCTGATGTTGGCTCATTTGTTAAATTTGATGAACCAAAGCAAAATAAAGAACTAGAAGCTTGGAAAAAGCGTTTTCTGTTTTTGCAAATAAACCAATTTGCTGCACTTGAAGTCGGTATCAGCCCTTTATTCAAGAAACCACCACTATACGCGGCCATCCTGGTCACAATATATATATACATTACTGTAAATGTATTAATTTTAAATGTTTTTCGAACAGATTGATGATTTCACAAAATGTACACATTTGTAAATAACAATTTATTGCTTTAATCTTACTGTATAAAAAGAAATACAGAATAGCACATATAAAAAAAAATGGTTTCTACCTTGTTATCATATTCATGTTTATTAATCTAATGTTACACTTTACAATTAATATGCACATAGGGCCTCATTCTATTGCGATTTGTCAAATTCAATACGCCTCTATATAAGGACAGAGCATGATTTTATTACAGAGATATTAAGATACTGAAGACCTTGCTTTTGGATACAAGTTCACTAACTGAAGGCTTCTGTAAAACAATTTGCTCTGTGTTTGGATACAGCCCTATTCAATTAACCAAATCCAAATTCAATGAGGGCCATAGTATTTACAGGTTGGTTAGATAAAAACTATATGCATTTTATTTAGTCAAAACAATTGCTTTTAACAAAAAAAAAAAAATATATATATATATATATATATATATATATATACACACACAAACTACTTACAAATAATTACTTTATCCGTTATTGACATATAAGCTTTATTTTTATTCCGTGCTACATTTAAAATACATAAAGTATATTATCTTCAGCACACGTACTTTAAGGTCAAAATCATAAAGGCTTTTAATAAATGTGACAGTATTATTTTTAAAGAATAGACTAAGAGATCGCTATCTTGCCGTGTTGAAGGGGCTTGTGTACTTCAATGAAGCTATGAGCTATACTATGTTGGGCCATCCAAGATGGACTAGTCATAGCAGAGAGGTTAGACAAATCGCAGTCCACTGGAGAAGCAACTGGCAACCTACTCCAGTGTCTTTGCTATGAAAACTGTATGAATAAACAAAAAGTCGAGAGGATGCCCTGTGGTGGTTGTGTCTGGGGGAAAGGATAGTCTGCTTTTACAAAGAAAAGTTTAGCATAGGAACCTAGGACGTTAGAACTATGGACCAAGGCAAAATGGACATGGTCAAAAATAAAATTAAACATTGATATCCTTGGAATTAGTGAACTCAGATGGACTGGAATATGACATTTCATACTAGACAACCACCAGATATTCTATCGTAGTCAAGATTCTCCCAGAAGAAATGGAGTAGCCCTCATACCCATGAAATGGTGACCAAAGCAGTGCTCAGTTACAACACAATAAGTGACAGAATAATTTAAATTCAAGGCAAGCCAGATAGCATTATTATTATTATTTTTATTAACTTTTATTTGTACCATGCCAACATGTTCCGTAGCGCTGTACAGGGGATAAGAATAGGGTAAAATGTCAATATTAGCTGCAGAAAATAGATGGGCCTGTTTTAAGCTTAGAATCTTTGTAGAAAGAGCATTTTTCCAAAGCACCTACAAGATTGGAAACTCGTTACTTACAATCATCACAGTGATCCAAGTCTATGATCCTACCATGGATGATGAAGAGGCTGAAGTTCTCCAATTCTACAAGAATATTTAACACCTCATAGATATAACAAAAAGAAAATATGTTACTATCATTGTAAGGGATCTACTGGCACCCCGACTGGGTACCTCCGTTGATAGACGCGTCCTAGTTTGCGCCGAGGACTACAAGCACCGCACCAGACACCACAACCACCACAGACTCCACAACCGCCGTAGCTTAACTGGAGCTGCGCCGTCTTCCTTCCACCCTGTATTAATCTCCAGCATCTAGGATTGTGTGGGGAAGACCTCTCCTCCAAGGAGAGTACATCAGGAACAAGGGTTCAGTAGTTTAAAGCTCAAGGGAGTATGCAAAGCATAGCAATCCCCAGTATGATATAGCAATCCCCTCCAAGAACGAGACGAGGCTATGTTTTGAAGGGTCAAGTAGAACTCTCTTGCTGGCACACCCAGCCTGGTTTTCATTACAGTCAGGTAAACAGAACACACCCAGGGGAAGGTATAAACACCCAATAACACAATAGTAACGCCCACAGTTTCCCTCCCCTCCTGCTTGGGAGATAATTGAGTTTATTACTGTATCTACTCAATTATCTCCCAGCTAAAACTTACACATTTTTATCCATTTTTATAACTTTATGATTTTACATAGTACATAAATAAATCTTACATTTTTATGAACAACATAAATTGTGGAACAACATATTAAAAAATGGCATGAATCAGACCAAGGGTTCAAAAGCAAGTAAAAGTTTATTTTACACATAACACACAGACATTTCACATATCCCCCATAGTTGGCCACACAATACACATATAGGGACAATAGGTGGGTCACACCTCCCTGAGGCTACCTGGGAACTTTGATACAATCAGACATGGATTAGATCATCCTTCTTTGTTCTTATGTCTGAGAATGAAAACACTTTATACAATAGACTTCCTTATCTTATGAGGAGTCTCTGTAACAGGATTATCTCCCATGCCAAGGTGTGCAATAGTCTGGGCCAATATTCTGCAGAGCATAAACCAACATACATACAGTATAATAGTAGGATCATATTTTAACCATAATAATAACCATAAAACAGGGTAAAACAGTGATGGGTTCCGTTACACACCTTCCTCGTGACCATAAGCCGGCATACACGGTCTGATCCCAACGGATCGGTCTGGGGATGTCCGGACAAAAGTATTTGTTGGTCAATTCTCTAGTTTGACAACCCATCGGCATTACTGCAATTCACATTTACTCACATTTCACATATCCCCAGATAGCTGGGATCTGAGCGCACAAAACTACCGAATAGTGCTCAGATCCTCTTCACACAGTTCAATTGCCATGTAGCTAAAGTCTTTCCCATAGTCTTTCATTATATGAATGGGCTCCATGGCATAGCTATCTGTGGTATCATGGTTCACACAGGGCTAGTACCGAATGACCCCCCTGTATGTAAAGGGCCAGAATGAGTGACATACACACTGGTATGGCCGAATACTGTGTTTAAAGGGCAATCTGTCCCAGGGCCATAGTCGCAGGGCAGGAAGCTGGCAAACAGTCCTCTCCAAGACAAAGTGGCGAAGGGCACTTCGTCACAATCATCATATGAGATTTGAAAGCTAAAGTAGGGAATCACATAATACCTGGAATAACAAGTTTGGCCTTGGTGTACAAAATGAAGCAGGTCAGAGATTACTCCAGAAGGAGAATATAGAAATCAGATTAAATATAAACTTGTACAAATAAACATGAGATGGTAACACACTCGGATTTGTTACATGTCTTTATTGTCTGCACAGATAAACATGAGACGGTCACACACTGGGATTTGTTACATGTCTTTATGGTCAGTACAACAAAACATGAGATGGTCACACGTTGGGATTTGTTACATGTCTTTATGGTCAGTACACATAAACATGAGACTGTCACACGCTGGGATTTGTTACACATCTTTATAGTCAGTACAAATAAACATGAGATGGTCACACACTGGGATTTGTTGCATGTCTTTATGGTCAGTACAAATAAACATAAGACGGTCACACACTGGGATTTGTTACATGTCTTTATGGTCAGTACAAATAAACATGAGACGGTCACATGCTGGGATTTGTTACACGTCTTCATGGTCTGCAGAAACAAACATGAGACGGTCACACACTGGGATTTGTTTCATGTCTTTATTGTCAGTACAAATAAACATGAGATGGTAACACACTGGAATTTGTTACATGTCTTTATGGTCAGTACAAATAAACATGAGACGGTCACACGCTGGGATTTGTTACATGTCTTCATGGTCTGTAGAAATAAACATGAGACGGTCACACACTGGGATTTGTTACATGTCTTTATGGTCAGTACACATAAACATGAGATGGTCACACACTGGAATTTGTTACATGTCTTTATGGTCAGTACACATAAACATGAGACTGTCACACGCTGGGATTTGTTACACATCTTTATAGTCAGTACAAATAAACATGATATGGTAACACACTGGGATTTGTTGCATGTCTTTATGGTCAGTACAAATAAACATAAGACGGTCACACACTGGGATTTGTTACATGTCTTTATGGTCAGTACAAATAAACATGAGACAGTCACACGCTGGGATTTGTTACACGTCTTCATGGTCTGCAGAAACAAACAGGAGATGGTCACACACTTGGATTTGTTACATGTCTCTATGGTCAGTACACATAAACATGAGATGGTCACACACTGGGATTTGTTACATGTCTTTATGGTCAGTACACAAACATGAGATGGTCACACGCTGGGATTTGTTACATGTCTTTATGGTTTGTACAGAACAAGAGTAAGATGTTGTGGGAGCTTCAGACCTGACAAATCTCACATTATCATACAAACACCAGAAACTGCAAAATAACCAGATACATATTATACATTTATACCAAACTAGTATAGGTCCCCCATATATATACCTGATAACAATCCAGACCAGACTGAGACTTATTGACTCAAAATAAAGTCCATCTTACTGACCCATATCTGTGAAGACAGAGATCTGATATATTTTGTTTTTTTTATTTCTTCTCATTTGTACATAATAATTTTAAGTTTGACATAAAATTATACAGTATTTTACTCTCAATAATTTCACTGAAAATAAAATGAAAATGTAACTAAGGTCTTTAGAACAATTCAAGTTTTTTTATGGAAACAATGGCCATTATGTTTCAGACATGTAATATATAAAATATATGTATATGATTTTGTCCACAAATTGAATAAATTATTACATTTAAAATTAGATTTCCTAATAAATAAATGCAGATCTACCCCCTGCTACAACTCGGTGACTTACAGAACAATTTATATTGTAATGTTTTTGTACGATGTTTGTTGGGGTGACAGTATTGTTACTTTCCTTATTTTACATTAATTAATCACATTTCATGGTATTTACAGGACTCACCTCCTCCTTCACCTGCTGCTGATCTATTATATTCATATCTTCTTGTTCAACCTTGGAGACAACTGGAGGTCTCGCATCTAAAGGTCCTACAGATAGAGATAAACAGATTATAGACCTTCACCATTTTATTATTCAATATAAATCTAGTGTTTGTGTCTTATTATATCATTTTAATCCTTTTGGTTGAAAGTACCTTCTGTATATAATTATCAGGGCTGGGTCTATGACATTATTACAATGGGATCACTTCTGTTTTCACTGGTTCTGATCAAGTGGAGCTTGAGGTTATAAAAGTTTTCAAATAATTTGTTGGCTGTTACAGAACTAATTCAGTGGGATGCACAGATAGCGCCTGGTTCCATCTCACAATGCAATAATATTTTTATGGCCTGAAAACAGGACTAATAGTCACCTCTAAATACACCTACAAATGTACAATATTATTATACTTCACAGTATTCAGACAGAGAGCCTAATGGGTCCATACAGACAACATTGCCCCATTAGTCTATGTATCTGTCATACTCTGCTTTATCCCAGAAAAATGCGCTATAAGTGAAAATTATTTATGTAAACCCAGATAGCAATTAGCAATAAATACTATATGTATACATAAAATGTTACTCTAGTGAGATAACTAACAGGTGAGTGGATTTCCCTATTCCCCGCACACGCCTAATCTCTGAAATACAAAACAATGGGGTTCAACTGAGACCCCTATGGCATGTAAAATATTCACCGTGTGTCAAAGAGGTTCTTAAAGGAGCCCCATGGCACCTAAATGTTAGTCTCACCATGGGTGTTTCTAATAGATCCCCTTGGCATAAAAAGATAACCCCAATAACATAGGGGTCATATAAGTACGCCTTTGGCATGAAATATTAAGCCCCTATCTAGATTCAGTGGCAAGGGGGTCCTTAAAGCACATCTGTGTCACGAAAAATTAACCCCTGCCATGGAGGCCCGTTCAAGACCTTCACAGCATCTAAACATTAACAACATGCAATGGGGGTTCTTAAATGACCTCCATGGTATCCCTAATAACAGTATACCTTCCCATTCTATATAGGCCCTATGCTATGCCTATCAACCCCTTAAGTACCATAAGGTCTTAAAAGGACCCCCATGGTATCTAATGTAAGTCCAAAATACCATGGGGGTCTATATAGACTCCCATGGTACGCTAAAACCAAGCCTTAACAGCCACAGGAGTCTATATAGACCACTATGGTACCCTAAACTACACTAATACAATAAAATTAACTATAAACACAAAAAAAATAAAAAAAATATAAAAAGTAAAAAAACTTGAATTACTAAAATAAAAAAAATATTAGATTACAAAATAAAAAATACAACTAAATAAACAACTAAATAAAAAATATAAAATAAAAAAATACAATTAAAATATTAAAATAATACAACAAAATAAAAAAATAAATGAAACTATAAAATAAATGTAATTTAATAATACCTACCCAAATGATCATCCAGCAATGATCGTCGATTCCCTGGTCTTCTGCCCTGGACTAATCAGGCTACCCATCTTGATCGAAGATCTTCTTGTCCTCTACAACCTTGATTGAAGACTATTGGACTTATTTAATTGCAAGCCCGTAATTACATGGACACTGACATTTAGGCTGTGGGATAAAACATTTATAGATATCTAGATGTATTTAATTGAATCACAGCCTCCACACGCATGAACCCGTATGCAGCATTTCAGGGCATTATTATACTCAATTAAGCATGCCTGTAAGTTAATTTTAGACAGAGCCAATAGTAAATGAGACCATCATCATGATGTCAATAAAACATGGAGTTTAAATGACACATAATTAGTGTTTAGAAGTATGATTTGCGATCAGTCTCGCAATCCTGAAATGTAGAGGGACAGTTATAAGAAATAGTCAATATAATGTAACTAGCTACTTGCCCGTCAAAAATGACGGCAAGATAAGCACCATCGCACTGCTGTCTCTCTCTCCCCCCTCTTCCCCTGCTGTCTCTCTCTTTATTCCCCTGCTGTCACTCTCTCCCCTCTTCCCCTGCTGTGTCTCTCTCCCCCCTTTTTCCCTGCTGTCACTCTCTCCCCCCTTTTTCCCTGCTGTCACTCTCTCCCCCTCTTTCCCTGCTGTCTCTCTCTCCCCCTCTTTCCCTGCTGTCTCTCTCTCCCCCTCTTTCTCTGCTGTCTCTCTCTCCCCCTCTTTCCCTGCTGTCTCTCTACCCCCCCTCTTTTCCTGCTGTCTCTCTATCCCCCCTCTTTGCCTGCTGTCTCTCTACCCCTCCCCCCTTTCCCTGCTGTCACTCTCTTTCTTCCCCACTCTTCCCCTGCTGTCACTCTCTCCCCCCTCTTCCCCTGCTCTCACTCTCTCCCCCCACTTCCCCTGCTCTACTCTCTCCCCCCTCTTTCCCTGCTCTCAATCTCTCCCCCCTCATTCCCTGCTGTCTCTCACTTGCTTCCCTCTGCTGTCTCTCTCTTTCTCCCCCCCCCACTTCCCCTGCTGTCACTCTCTCCCCCTCTTCCCTTTCTGTCACTCTCTGCCCCTCTTCCCCTACTTTCACTCTCTCCCCACTGTTTCCCCACTCTCACTCTCTCCCCACTGTTCCCCTGCTCTCACTCTCTCCCCCCTATTTCCCTGCTGTAACTCTCTCCCCCCTCTTCCCCAGCTGTCACTCTCTCCCCCTTTTTCCCTGCTGTCACTCTCTCCCCATCTTTCCCTGCTGTCTCTCTCTTTCTTCCCCCCTCTTCCCCTGCTGTCACTATCTCCCCCCTCTTCCCTGCTGTCACTCTCTCCGCCCTCTTCCCCTGCTGTCACTCTTTCCCCCTCTTCCCCTGCTGTCACTCTCTCCCCCCTCTTCCCCTGCTGTCACTCTCTCCCCCCTCTTCCCCAGCTGTCACTCTCTCCCCCTCTTTCCCTGCTGTCACTCTCTCCCCCTCTTTCCCTGCTGTCTCTCTCTTTCTTCCCCCCTCTTCCCCTGCTGTCACTCTCTCCCCCCTCTTCTCCTGCTGTCACTCTCTCCCCCCTCTTTTCCTGCTGTCACTCTCTCCCCCTCTTTCCCTGCTGTCACTCTCTTTTCCCCCCTCTTCCCTGCTGTCACTCTCTCTCCCTCTTTCCCTGCTGTCTCTCTCTTTATTCCCCACTCTTCCCTGCTGTCACTCTCTCCCCCTCTTCCCCTGCTGTCAATCTCTACCCCTCTTCCCCTGCTGTCACTCTCTCCCCCTCTTCCCTGCTGTCACTCTCTCCCCCATCTTCCCCTGCTGTCACTCTCTCCCCCCTCTTTCCCTGCTGTCACTATCTCCCCCCTCTTCCCTGCTGTCAATCTCTCCCCCTCTTTCCCTGCTGTCACTCTCTTTCTTCCCCACTCTTCCCCTGCTGTCACTCTCTCCACCTCTTCCCCTGCTGTCACTCTCTCCCCCTCTTTCCCTGCTGTCTCTCTCTTTCATCCCCCCTCTTCCCCTGCTGTCACTATCTCCCCCCTCTTTCCCTGCTGTCTCTCTCTTTCTCCCCCCTTCTTCCCCTGCTGTCACTCTCTCCCCCTCTTCAACTGCTGTCACTCTCTCCCCCTCTTTCCCTGCTGTCACTCTCTTTCTTCCCCACTCTTCACCTGCTGTCACTCTCTCCCCCTCTTTCCCTTCCGTCACTCTCTTTCATCTCCCCTCTTCCCCTGCTGTCACTATCTCCCCCCTCTTCCCTGCTGTCACTCTCTCCCCCTCTTTCCCTGCTGTCACTCTCTCCCACATCTTCCCTGCTGTCACTCTCTTTCCCTGCTGTCTCTCTCTTTCTTCCCCCCTCTTCCCCTGCTGTCACTCTCTCCCCCTCTTTCCCTGCTGTCTCTCTCTTTCTCCCCCCCTGTTCCCCTGCTGTCACTCTCTCCCCCCTCTTCCACTACTGTCACTCTCTCCCCCTCTTTCCCTGCTGTCACACTCTCCCCCCTCTTCCCTGCTGTCACTCTCTCCCCCTCTTCCCCAGCTGTCACTCTCTCCCCCTTTTTCCCTGCTGTCACTCTCTCCCCATCTTTCCCTGCTGTCTCTCTCTTTCTTCCCCCCTCTTCTCCTGCTGTCACTATCTCCCCCCTCTTCCCTGCTGTCACTCTCTCCGCCCTCTTCCCCTGCTGTCACTCTTCCCCCCTCTTCCCCTGCTGTCACTCTCTCCCCCCTCTTCCCCTGCTGTCACTCTCTCCCCCCTCTTCCCCTGCTGTCACTCTCTCCCCCCTCTTCCCCAGCTGTCACTCTCTCCCCCTCTTTCCCTGCTATCACTCTCTCCCCCTCTTTCCCTGCTGTCTCTCTCTTTCTTCCCCCCTCTTCCCCTGCTGTCACTCTCTCCCCCTCTTCTCCTGCTGTCACTCTCTCCCCCTCTTTCCCTGCTGTCACTCTCTTTCCCCCCTCTTCCCTGCTGTCACTCACTCTCCCTCTTTCCCTGCTGTCTCTCTCTTTCTTCCCCACTCTTCCCTGCTGTCACTCTCTCCCCCTCTTCCCCTGCTGTCACTCTCTACCCCTCTTCCCCTGCTGTCACTCTCTCCCCCTCTTCCCCTGCTGTCACTCTCTCCCCCTCTTCCCTGCTGTCACTCTCTCCCCCATCTTCCCCTGCTGTCACTCTCTCCCCCCTCTTTCCCTGCTGTTACTATCTCCCCCCTCTGCCCTGCTGTCAATCTCTCCCCCTCTTTCCATGCTGTCTCTCACTTTCATCCCCCCTCTTCCCCTGCTGTCACTATCTCCCCCCTCTTTGCCTGCTGTCTCTCTCTTTCTCCCCTCTTCTTCCCCTGCTGTCACTCTCTCCCTCTCTTCAACTGCTGTCACTCTCTCCCCCTCTTTCCCTGCTGTCACTCTCTTTCTTCCCCACTCTTCACCCTGCTGTCACTCTCTCCCCCTCTTTCCCTGCTGTCACTCTCTTTCATCCCCCCTCTTCCCCTGCTGTCATTATCTCCCCCCTCTTCCCTGCTGTCACTCTCTCCCCCTCTTTCCCTGCTGTCACTCTCCCCCCCATCTTCCCCTGCTGTCACTCTCTCCATCCTCTTTCCCTGCTGTCACTATCTCCCCCCTCTTCCCTGCTGTCAATCTCTCGCCCTCTTTCCCTGCTGTCACTCTCTTTCTTCCCCACTCTTCCCCTGCTGTCACTCTCTCCACCTCTTCCCCTGCTGTCACTCTCTCCCCCTCTTTCCCTGCTGTCTCTCTCTTTCATCCCCACTCTTCCCCTGCTGTCACTATCTCCCCCCTCTTTCCCTGCTGTCTCTCTCTTTCTCCCCCCTACTTCCCCTGCTGTCACTCTCTCCCCCTCTTTCCCTGCTGTCACTCTCTTTCTTCCCCACTCTTCACCCTGCTGTCACTCTCTCCCCCTCTTTCCCTGCTGTCACTCTCTTTCATCCCCCCTCTTCCCCTGCTGTCACTATCTCCCCCCTCTTCCCTGCTGTCACTCTCTCCCCCTCTTTCCCTGCTGTCACTCTCTCCCACATCTTCCCTGCTGTCACTCTCTTTCCCTGCTGTCTCTCTCTTTCTTCCCCCCTCTTCCCCTGCTGTCACTCTCTCCCCCCTCTTCCACTACTGTCACTCTCTCCCCCTCTTTCCCTGTTGTCACACTCTCCCCCCTCTTCCCTGCTATCACTCTCTCCCCCCTCTTCCCCTGCTGTCACTCTCTCCCCCCTCTTCCCCTGCTGTCACTCTCTCCCACCTCTTCCCCTGCTGTCACTCTCTCCCCCCTCTTCCCCTGCTGTCACTCTCTCCCCCTCTTCCCCTGCTGTCTCTCTCCCCCTCTTCCCCTGCTGTCACTCTCTCCCCCTCTTCCCCTGCTGTCACTCTTCTCCCCTCTTCCCCTGCTGTCACTCTCTCCCCCTCTTCCCCTGCTGTCACTCTCTCCCCATCTTCCCCTGCTGTCACTCTCTCCCCCTCTTTCCCTGCTTTCTCTCTCCCCTCTTTCCCTGGTGTCACTCTCTCCCCCCTCTTCCCCTGCTTTCACTCTCTTCTCCCTCTTCTCCTGCTGGCTCTCTCTTTCTTCCCTCTGCTGTCTCTCTCTTTCTCCCCCCTTCCCCTGCTGTTACTCTCTCCCCCTCTTCCCCTGCTGTCTCTCTCTCCCCCTCTCTTCCCCTGCTTTCACTCTCTCCTCCCTGTTCTCCTGCTGGCCCTCTCTTTCTTCCCTCTGCTGTCTCTCTCTTTCTTCCCCCCTTCCCCTGCTGTCATTCTCTCTACCCTCTTCTCATGCTGTCTCTCTGTTTCTTCCACCCTTCCCTTACTGTCTCTCTCTCCCCCTCCTCCCCTGCTGTCACTCTCTCCCCCCTCTTTCCCTACTGTCTCTATCTCTCTTTCTTTTTTTTTTATTGCGATTTTAGAAAGCATACAGAAACAAATTAAGACGTACAAAATAAGGCATACACAAACAAAAACACAAGTGCCTTAATAGGTAAGTAAGGCACTAAATACACACTCAACTATTTGAACCTCAGTGTGGGAACATTGCAAAACTGTTCAATATCTTGACACACGATGCATGTTTATGAAAGAAGAATAGAATTGAAAAGAAAAAAAAAGGAACATTTTTTTTGCACTAGACATAGTGATATTAAAGTAACTCATATGGGATCAACTTACATACAGGATAGAATGCTTGAAAACATTATAGGGACTCCATATAGTAGTCCCATTTCAACCAACTAAAATGACGGGCATAACACTCCGATAAGATGTCATTACGATTATCCATCAATTCTCTATTTATATGGACAAGGTTACACAGTTCGCTAATTGTTGGAATCGTGGGTTGCTTCCAATATTTTGCTATAAGGTACTTAGCCACCAAAAGAATGTGGCATGTCAAGTATCTCTCTATGGGAGGTAGTTTCTCTAAATTCATGTGGAGAATGGCTACTTGGGGAGACAAAATAATTTGTTTATCAAGCAACTTGGATATTAGTTGGGAAATATCTAGCCACCACTTCTGTAATTTAATGCATTCCCACCAGGTATGGTAGTCGGTCCCTCGTGAGCCACATAGTTTCCAACAACGATCTGTTGCTTCTAAGTTGATTTTCCCCATTTTAACTGGTGTTAGATGCCATCTATGGATAATTTTGAAATACAGCTCTGTATATGATGCATTAACAGAGGATTTTTTTGTGGTTTTAAGAATGTCCCTCCAGCTTGTGACTTCTAAGCTGATCCCTAAATCCATTTCCCAACCTTTAACCCCTGGGCTTTTAGTAAAGGGGGTGAGGTCCTCAATAATTCTACCACACTTAGAGATGATATGTGACATTTCTCCTTTTAAAATTAGTTCTTCTAATTTGGTCGGGATATTCATCCCAAATAATATATACCCTCTCCAGCAGGTTCATAAATTAACCAATTTAGTTTTTGTAACTCCGGTTTTTGCTGTAATGCATGTAAAGTAAGGAGATTGCCATTATTGTATAAATGAGAGATGTTTCTTAGGCCCTGGTCAAATAACAACTTTATTGTAGGACATTGTACCTTAGGTTTTAAGATTTCTAGAGGAGCGGCAATTGAAGGTATATTTAATAATTGCATCTTTTGTCTAAAGTTATACCAAAGTTTTAAAATAGCATTAAGATTTTTTGGAAGATTGCTGGCCATAGTTTTGTTATATGCAGGGAGCCAGAGCAATATTTGAATGGGGAAGTCCTTCATTAATGCTTCTTCCAAAATTAACCATCTAGGCTTATCATTGGTGATGTTCCAGCATATTAGTTGGGCAAAGATTATCTTAAGGTTAGTTTCTTTTAAACATGGTGCATTTAGACCTCCTTTAATGAATTTTTGAAATGAATGTTATACTTTTCCGGATCCTCATTTTTTTTGATAAATACAGAAATTTGTCTAATTGGTCCTGAATACACTTCAAATAGCTGTTAGCTAAAACATCAGGTATGGATCTCATATAATATGTAATTTTGGGGAGAATGTTCATATTAATTGAGGCTATTCTGGCAGACCACTATAGACTATAATGGCTCCAAGCCGTTAATGTGGGTCTAATTCGCTTCATCACCTCATTAATGTTGTCTTTAAGAATTTTATCCACTCGGAAAGAGAATCTTATACCTAAGTGAACTATATATTTAGAGTCCCAGTTAAAGCAAAAGATTTCCCTTAATTTATTTTTAATTTCAGTTGTTATTCCTTTTGTTAATGTATCTGATTTTGAGTGGTTAATTTTGAAAAAGGATAGCCTGCCAAACTCCTCGACTATTTCTTGGAGTTTATAGCAGGCGTGTAACGGATTTGTTAAGGTGACTATAATATCGGCTGCAAAAGCCATGTATTTGAACTCTTCTTTACCTATACAAACCCCTTTAATGTCCGTACACTGACGTATGTAAATTGTCATTGGTTCCATAAAGAGTATAAATAGGAGCGGGGATAGAGGGCATCCCTGGCGGGTACCATTCCCAATACTGAATTGTTTTGATTCAAATTCCGGATTCACAACTCTTGAAAAGAAGTTTCTATAGAGAGCTTTAACAGACGTAGAAGCGAATTCACCCAGACAAAATCTCAACAATACACATTGTAAAAATCCCCAGTTAACTCTATCAAAGGCTTTTTCGGCATCTAGTGATAGTAACATTACCAATATGTCTTTATCTCTAACGTAAGATAATAAATTCAAAAGTCTTCTTGAATTATCTGATGTCTGACGTCCTGGGATGAACCCGGTTTGATCTGGGTGGATCATATTGGCAATAATATTCTTTAGCCTATTTGCTAGGATTTTAGAATACAATTTAACATCTATGTTTATTAAAGAGATTGGTCTGTAGCTACTGCACTCCTCCGGATTCTTCCCTTCCTTTAGGATGTTTATAATTTTAGTCTCGGTCATTTCTAACGGAATATGCCCTGATTGTTTAATTTCATTAAATAAACTATGCAAGACCGGTTTAAGCTCTGACTGTAATACCTTATAGAACAGATGGTCAAAACCATCTGGGCCTGGGGCTTTATTTGTTTTACCAGAATTTATTACTTTAATAATTTCATCGCCCGATATTTCCCTGTTTAGATCTATGGATTCTTGGTCAGAAATCCTAGGGAACTTGATCTTATCTAGAAAGGTATCAATATCTGCCCTATCTGGTTTTACAAAGTTGTCGTCCTTATCTAAGTTATATAGTTTCTCATAGAACTCCCGAAAGAGCTCACCGATTTTATCAGGATTCATATGAACGTTTTTCTGATTATCTAACAGGTTTGGGATCCTATTGTTATTACGTTGTTTCTTTAGCCTATTCGCGAGAATTTTACCAGTTTTATTACCATATAGAAATTTTGATTGTTGTAATCTCCAAAGAAGGTTATCTGCCTGAGATTGTAGAATATGATTTATTTGATTGTTTACTGCAATTATTTCATGACCCAAATCTGTATTTGGGCTCTCTTTATTCAGCTGATGTAATTTTTCTAGTTCAATATATAAAGTTTTTAGGGGTTTTCCCCTTTGATTGTTTATGTTTGCCATCCTTGAAATTAAGATGCCCCTGATATAGGCTTTATAGGAACACCACAGTGTCCTACTGGATGTCACTGAGTCTTTATTGAGATTATCTATATTTTTAAATAATATTGGATTGATTTTCCATCTTTTTGTTACTTTTATAGTCAGTGAAACCTCCAGATTAATACTGTTCATGCTATGGTCTGACCAGGGTGTTAAGATGATATCTGACTTCCCTATCATTTTTAGGGTATGTACGTCAACAAATATATAATCTATCCGGGATAAGGATTTAAATTGATTCGAGAAGAATGTGTAATCTTTGCTATTAGGGTGGAAAACTCGCCAAATGTCATACAATTCAAAATCATTTACAATGTTGGAGAAGTCTAGGGCGGTTTTAATTTCTTTGGCTTCCGATTTTATCTTGTGGGCTCTCTGTTTATCCATATTTGAGTCCCTAATCATATTAAAATCTCCACATAGAATAAGCCTCCCTCTCTTCAGTTTATGTAGATCTTTCAGGAACGTTTTTAAGTAACTGATCTGATTTTTATTAGGCAAGTATACATTAGCAAGAGTTAGTAAGCAATTATTCACGTACCCCGACCAAATTATGTATCTACCTAGAGGATCTACTTTTGAGAATAGTTCCAAAACTTTTAAGCTTTTATTTAAAAAAATAGAAACTCCCTTAGATTTACTTTTAAAGGTCGAGTGTATATTAAAAGGGTATTGTCTATCAGTCAGATACTTAATTGAGTCCTTCTTCAGGTGAGTCTCCTGAAGGCATAATATATCTGCTTTGATTTTAACATAGTTTACAAAGGCAATTTTCCTTTTAGTCGGTGAGTTTAGTCCATTTACATTGTGAGAAATTATTTTTATTCCTTTAATCATTGACCCAACTTATGAACTCAAATATCTTATTTGTTACTTCCCAGCATCTAAGAATGTCCCACACATCAATAAATCTTTTGACATACATCCCATACCCTTGATGGATATAGAGTGGTCTGTGGAACCTATGTTTGCTCTCACAGGCCCTCATAACTCCCCTCCAGGGATGGGTACACACACAACATATAACACTAAAGTTTACAAAGCAACTACCTGGTGGTAGAAAATGGCCGGACATGATCCCCATAACGAAATAGGGACAATAGCGCGGATATGGGGGCCTTCTGATTTACTCTGGGGTGTTTTACATGATTTTACCAGTATTAGATTAAGGATGTTCTTTGACATGCCTGGTCTAGGTAGCTCTACCACTTGGCCTATTAATTTCTAATGGGGTAAGGATGGGGCTGATTAAACCAACAAAACCATTTCGTAACATGATTCATAAAAAAAAAAGAAAAACTGATGAAAGAAGAAAGACAAAAAGAGAGATCTTATCGATTTAATTTCTCCCTTTTTATTTTCCCCTTCTTCTCCCTTATCTCTCGTTTGTTTATTTCCCCCGTCTCCTACCCACCCCCCTTCTTTCTTCCGCTTAGAATAAATATATCTGTTGATGCTAGTGGTTTCCTAACCAAGAAAAGGGGAAGAAGTAGCGTAATTATTATCACTTTCCATATCTGATTCACTTAGATGGGACCGAGCCCTGGTAATTTGCCTACTGTATGATTTTACTACTTCCTCTTACTTGTGATCCATAGGTCTCCCCAATCATGCCCTCCTATTAAGGCGCAATACTGTTACACCATTTAAAACCAGGCGCCAATCCGATTTCCTAGAAGGATTCATAGAACTTTCGCCCTCCTACATCTCCTCTCCCCTAGGACACTTAAGGGGGGGAGGGGGGGCGACAGGGGAGGAGACCGAGGGAGGACAGCTCTTTTGCCATACATGCTCACTGGAAGTTAGGTTCGGCTGGCCGACCTCTGATTCTCGAACTATAATTTAAAAATTCCATGTTTGTAACATTTTTACCCCCTCCTGGACAGATTTTATCCTCTGCCACTTAGAATCTTTATACACAGATAAACCTACTGGAGATGACCATTTATATCTTACTTCTTTTTGTCTTAAAACCTGAGTAATTTCCCTGAATTCTCGTCTTCTAGATAAGGTATATACCGACAGATCTGAAATTTTTTTAAGATATTTATATACGGGGGCGAGAATCTTTGCTTAATAAAGGCCATCTTCATAATCTCATCTTTATATGAGCGGTAGTGAACTCTTGATATGACATCCCTAGGGATAGATTTATCTAGATGTTTCGCAAGCGGTATTCTGTGAATAAAATCAATAGTGTTTTCATTAGGTGAGACATTTGGGACCAGGGTTGCCAAAAAGTTCTCCACTTAAGGTTTTATGTTGCAGTCTAGTATTGTTTCCGGGACGCCTCTGAAGCGGAGATTGTTCATTCTGCTACTGTCTTCAATTGAGGATATCTCTCTCTCTTTCTTCCCCCTTCCCCTGCTGTCTCTCTCTCCCCTCTTCCCCTGCGGTCACTCTCCCCCTCTTCTCCTGCTGTCTCTCTCTTTCTTCCCTCTGCTGTCTCCCTCCCCCTCTTCCCCTGCTGTCACTCTCTCCCCCCTCTTCCCCTGCTGTCACTCTCTCCCCCCTCTTTCCCTGCTGTCACTCTCTCCCCCCTCTTCCCCTGCTGTCATGCTCTCCCCCTCTTCCCCTGCTGTCACTCTCCCCCCCCTCTTTCCCTGCTGTCACTCTCTCCCCATCTTTCCCTGCTGTCTCTCTTTCTTCCCCCCTCTTTCCCTGCTGTCACTATCTCCCCCCTCTTATCTGCTGTCAGTCTCTCCCCCTCTTTCCCTGCTGTCTCTCTCTTTCTTCCCCCCTCTTCCCCTGCTGTCACTCTCTCCCCCCTCTTCTCCTGCTGTCACTCTCACCCCCTCTTTCCCTACTGTCACTCTCTTTTCTCCCCCTCTTCTCTGCTTTCACTCTCTCCCCCTCTTCCCCTGCTGTCACTCTCTCCCCCCTCTTTCCCTGCTGTCACTCTCTCCCCCCTCTTCCCCTGCTGTTACGCTCTCCCCCTCTTCCCCTGCTGTCACTCTCTCCCCCCTCTTTCCCTTTTGTCACTCTCTCCCCATCTTTCCCTGCTGTCTCTGTTTCTTCCCCTCTCTTCCCCTGCTGTCACTATCTCCCCCCTCTTCCCTGCTGTCTCTTTCTTTCTTCCCCCCTCTTCCCCTGCTGTCACTCTCTCCCCCTCTTCTCCTGCTGTCACTCTCTCCCCCTCTTTCCCTGCTGTCACTCTATTTCTCCCCCTCTTCCCTGCTGTCACTCTCTCCCCATCTTTCCCTGCTGTTTCTCTCTTTCTTCCCTCTGCTGTCTCCCTCCCCCCTCTTCCCCTGCTGTCACTCTCTCCCCCCTCTTCCCCTGCTGTCACTCTCTCCCCCCTCTTCCCCTGCTGTCACTCTCTCCCCCTCTTCCTCTGCTGTCACTCTCTCCCCCTCTTCCCCAGCTGTCACTCTCTCCCCCCTCTTCCCTGCTGCCGGTCTCTCCCCCTCTTTCCCTGCTGTCTCTCTCTTTCTTCCCCCCTCTTCCCCTGCTGTCACTCTCTCCCCCCTCTTCCCCTGCTGTCACTCTCTCCCCCTCTTTCCCTGCTGTCTCTCTCTTTCTTCCCCCCTCTTCCCCTGCTGTCACTCTCTCCCCCCTCTTCTTCTGCTGTCACTCTCTCCCCCTCTTTCCCTGCTGTCACTCTCTTTCTCCCCCTCTTCCCTGCTGTCACTCTCTCCCCCTCTTCCCCTGCTGTCACTCTCTCCCCCCTCTTTCCCTGCTGTCACTCTCTCCCCATCTTTCCCTACTGTCTCTCTTTCTTCCCCCCTCTTCCCCTGCTGTCACTATCTCCCACCTCTTCCCTGCTGTCAGTCTCTCCCCCTCTTTCCCTGCTGTCTCTCTCTTTCTTCCCCCCTCTTCCCCTGCTGTCACTCTCTCCCCCCTCTTCTCCTGCTGTTACTCTCTCCTCCTCTTTCCCTGCTGTCACTCTCTTTCTCCCCCTCTTCCCTGCTGTCACTCTCTCCCCCTCTTTCCCTGCTGTCTCTCTCTTTCTTCCCTCTGCTGTCTCCCTCCCCCCTCTTCCCCTACTGTCACTTTCTCCCCCCTCTTCCCCTGCTGTCACTCTCTCCCCCCTCTTCCCCTGCTGTCACTCTCTACCCCTTTTTCCCTGCTGTCACTCTCTCACCATCTTTCCCTGCTGTCGCGTTCTTTCTTCCCCCCTCTTCCCTGCTGTCACTCTCTCCCCTCTTCCCCTGCTGTCACTCTCTCCCCCCTCTTCCCCTGCTGTCACTCTCTCCCCCCTCTTCCCCTGCTGTCACTCTCTCCCACCTCTTTCCCTGCTGTCACTCTCTCCCCCTCTTCCCCTGCTGTCACTCTCTCCTCCCTCTTTCCCTGCTGTCACTCTCTCCCCCCTCTTCCCCTGCTGTCACTCTCTCCCCCCTCTTCCCCTGCTGTCACTCTCTCCCCCTCTTCCCCTGCTGTCACTCTCTCCCCCTCTTCCCCTGCTTTCTCTCTCCCCCTGCTGTCACTCTCTCCCCCGCTTCCCCTGCTGTCACTCTTCTCCCCTCTTCCCCTGCTGTCACTCTCTCCCCCCTCTTCCCCTGCTGTCACTCTCTCTCCCTCTTCCCCTGCTGTCACTCTCTCCCCCTCTTTCCCTGCTGTCTCTCTCTCCCCTCTTTCCCTGATGTCACTCTCTCCCCCCTCTTCCCCTGCTGTCACTATCTCCCCCCTCTTCCCTACTGTCACTCGCTCCCCCTCTATCCCTGCTGTCACTCTCTCCCCCTCTTTCCCTGCTGTCTCTCTCTTTCATTCCCCCTCTTCCCCTGCTGTCACTATCTCCCCCCTCTTCCCTGCTGTCACTCTCTCCCCCTCTTTCCCTGCTGTCTCTCTCCCCCCTCTTTCCTTGCTGTCTCTCTCCCCCCTCTTTCCTTGCTGTCTCTATCTTCCCCCCTCCTCTCTCTCTCTCCTAGTAGTGTGCACTCTTGTATATGTCGCCATTGTGCTGCTAGATGGCGCTTGTGGCCTCCATGCTCAGTCCCTGGTAGGTTCCTGCTCTGTGACAGCCCCCACTAGTGGTGGGAGGAGGTAGCGTAATGAGGGAGAGAATATGCCAGACACAGCAAGAAGAGGCCTGCTGGGGAGGGAACAGCAGGCGGTCATCCGACACTGGAGGTTAGTGGAGAGGGGGAACGGGAGGAGAAGGGGGAAGGATGATGGGGCAGGAGGGAAGATGAGGGGGGGAGGAGGGAGGATGAGAAGAAGGATGGAGAATGAGGGGCAGAGGGAGAATGAGGGGCAGGAGGGAGGATGAGAGGAAGGAAGTTGTCAAACTGACAGTTGTCCTCACGCAACTGCGGGCCTGGGTGCGAGCTCGGAAGGCTTCCATGCCTCAACGGCTCGCCTTGCTTTGCAAGGCTCGCAAGCGTGACGACAACTCGCAGTTTGACAATTATAATAGGTGATAATATGATTTGCCCTCCTCATAACTCTTTCTCTCTTCCCAACTTTTATAACACCCATAGTAAAGAAATGCATCAAATGACAGAATTAAATTACTTTTACCATTTTCACATTACTCACTTACCTTCACATGGATGGGAATGAATTACAATGTGATGAATATCATCGTCTTCTTCTCTTTCCTCTGTAACCTTCTCAATACACAGATTGTGATCAGAGAGCCCTTTTTTGCTCCATGTTTGTGTAGACACAGATCTGATATTATTTTATTTAATACTGGGCTATTGTATCAGTCATTGTGTCACTGACCTAAAGTCCAGGGCTAAGACCAGAGGCCCCTGTTATACCTGGTCCTCAAGTCACACACATGACTGCACAGGACTTGATGGGGTAAACACGCTACTTGTACAATGACCTAACAGGGAATCAAACACTGCAATGGTGGGGAGGGCATTGCAGGGACAATATGGAGACACTAAGGACAAGTAGGATGGATCAGGGAGGGAAGAATCTGAAATGATCTGGTACAGGATAAAGTACTGACCATAAAGGATTATAGTGATTATAAGATTAGTGGGAGCTGGGGATTAGATACAAACATTACCTGATCAGACTGCACAGTTCAGAAGTATTTATCACCATTATATATCTACTAGTCACTTGCCCATTAATAATGACGGTATAATATAGTCTTAAAAATGGTGTCTTCTGTCTGTTTGTGTGCCCTCTCTGTGTATTCTCTCTCTCTATCTCTGCGCCCACTCCCTCTCTCTCTGCACGCTCTTGCTCTCTCTGTGCTCACTCTCACTGTGTGCCCTCTCTCTGTGTATTCTCTCTCTCAATTTCTGCACCCTCTCCACTCTCTGTGCTCTCTCCTTCCCTACTTCTATCTTTTGCAATGAGCAGCTTTTCTCTCTCTCCCTCTCTCCTTCGGCGCCCATTTCTAGCCTCGCATTTCTCTCTCTCTCTCTCTCTCCTCACTCTCTCTCTCTCCTCCTTCTCAATCTCTCTCTCCCTCCTTCCTTTTCTCTCCTCCCCCCTCCTTCATTCTCTCTCCGTCTCCCATTGTGAGCCTCGCAATGTGCAGCGAGCATGTGCAACTCGCAATATCCAGGCATTACACACAAATTTAAAATACGACAACTATATTAGTGATATACATACTGCACACTGGGTATATATATGTATAGATAGATATACTCTAAATATAAATACATATATACCATGGTATACACTGCCCTGCACTATAAATATATTTTCACAAACAGAGAAATCATCTGGCATCACTATATATGTATAAATAAGTACAAATACATGTTTGTGTAGACACAGATCTGTTATTATTTTATTTAATACTGGGCTATTGTATCAGTCATTGTGTCACTGACCTAAAGTCCAGGTCTAAGACCAGAGCCCCCTGTTATACCTGGTCCTCTAGTCACACACATGACTGCCCAGGACTTTATGAGGTAAAGACGCTACTTGTACAATGATCTAACAGGGAATCAAACACTGGAATGGTGGTGGTGGTGGTGATGGAGGAGGGGGTGGGTGCGGGGGAGGACATTGAGGGGACAATATGGAGACACTAAAGACAAGTAGGATGGATCAGGGAGCAAAGGATCTGAAATTATCTGTTATAGGACAAAGTACTGACCATAAAGGATTATAGTGATTATAAGATTAGTGGGAGCTGGAGATTAGATACAAACATTACGTGATCAGACTGCACAGTTCAGAAGTATTTATCACCATTATATATCTACTAGTCACTTGCCCATTAAAGATGACGGTATAATATAGTCTTAAAAATGGTGTCTTCCGTCTGTTTGTGTGCCCTCTCCCTATCTCTGCACCCTCTCTGTGCTTACTCTCTGTCTCTGTGTCTCTCTCTCCCCTCCCTCCTTCTCTCTCATTCTATCTTCTTCTTTCTCACCACCTCCCTCTCCTTCCCTCCTTCTCCCTTTCGGCGTCCATTGCTAGCTTCGCAATGAGCAGTTTTTCCTCTCTTTCTCTCTCCTCACTCTATCTCTGTCTCCTTACTCTCTCTCTCTCTCCTTCCTTCAATTCCCTTCCCCCCTCCTTCCTTCTCTCTCCCTCAGTCCCCTTCTAACCCCTCTCCTTCTCACTCTGTCTCTCTCCTCCTGACTCTCTCTCCTTCTCCCTTCCCCTCCTTCCATTTCTCACCCCCCTCCCTCTCCTTCCCTCCTCTCTCCCTCCCTCTCCTTCCCTCCGTCTCCCATTGTGAGCCTCGCAATGTGCAGCGAGCATGCGCAACTCGCAATATCCAGGCATTACGCACAAACTCAAAGTACAACAACTTTATTAGTGATATACATACTGCAGACTGGGTATATATATGTGTAGATAGATATACTCTAAATATAAATACATATATACCATGGTATACACTGCCCTGCACTATAAATATATATTCACTAAAAGATAAATCATCTCCCATCACTATGTATGTATAAATAAGTACAAATTCATATGAAATAAAAACATATATACACACCTCCGTCCAAACTAATAGATAGATAGATAGATAGATAGATAGATAGATAGATAGATAGATAAACACTAACAGACCCAGTTTGTGTCCCTGGCTCTTTAGTCAGTGGAGTTCCGGTGAGGTGTAATGCACGATACACACATTAGAGGGAAGCAATAGCATCACAAATGTATTTCAAATGTCCTGGCGATGACATCACTATTTGATAACAGCTCTGCTTTATTGCTCCAGAGAGATGCAGAGAGTGAGACATATTGATATACTCCGCGTGTCACCATGGAAACCCGACGATGTTCATAAACACGCCCCTTTACTTTACTGATTGGCTGTTGCTTCTACTGCAGGGGTTTCTGGAACTTGTAGTTTAGAGCAGTGAACATTCACTTCCTGTTCCTTTTCCAGCATAGCGGCCGGGAGCTGATTATTGTGTGTCCTCAGCAGGTAAATAAAGTGATTAATGTTCTAATTAGTGACAAGGAGATAATTTAGGGGTTATCTGGATCACTGATTAGTTATCTGGTGTGAGCAGAATAAAATGTGTGTATGTGTGTATAGTGTAGAGGGAGTGAGTATATGGAATGGGAGCACCACCAAGACCCCCTAGCACAGCCCTGTTATGGGTACAACACCAAGACCCCCTAGCACGCCCCTGTTATGGGAACAACACCAAGACCCCCTAACACACCCCTGTTATGGGAGTACCACAGACCCCCTAGCACAGCCCTGTTATGGGAGTACCACCAAGACCCCCTAGCACGCCTCTGTTATAGGTACAACACCAAGACCCCCTAGCACGCCCCTGTTATGGGAACAACACCAAGACCCCCTAGCACACCCCTGTTATGGGAGTACCACCAAGACCCCCTAGCACACCCCTGTTATGGGAGTACCACCAAGACCCCCTAGCACACCCCTGTTGTGGGAGTACCACAAGACCCCCTAGCACACCCCTGTTGTGGGAGTACCACCAAGACCCCCTAGCACACCCCTGTTATGGGAGCACCACCAAGACCCCCTAGCACACCCCTGTTATTTGAACAACACCAAGACCCCCTAGCACAGCCCTGTTATGGGAACACCACCAAGACCCCCTAGCACAGCCCTGTTATGGGAGCACCACTAAGACACCCTAGCACACCCCTTTTATGGGAACACCAGTAGGACCCCCAAGCACACCCCTGTTATGGGAACACCAGCAAGACCCCCTAGCACACCCCTGTTATGGGAACACTAATAAGACCCCCAGGGCACCCACTCATCCTCCCATGTCTCCTTTATTTATATCCCATTCTGTACCCAAGACTGAATATAAATATAAGGAATAAAAACCTATATTATCATATAACCTATATAATTGTAATAACCTATCGCATATTTGTGTTTACATCTATATATATTTCTATATGTGTGTGTGTGTGTGTGACAAGATATAAGGAAGACAACAACATTAATTGGGGATTGTTTTTATTACTTACATAGTACAAATGACCAATGGGTTATCTATCTATCTATCTATCTATCTATCTACCTATCAGATAGGTAGATAGTTCACCCACTGTCACATACACAAACACATAATCACCTTCTGTCACTCACACACGCACACACAGTCACACCCGCAGTTACTCACACACACAGTCACCCATTGTCATACGCACACACAGTCGCACACACAGTCACCCAGTGTCACACGCACACACAGTCACAAACATACAATCACCCACTGTCACACAAGCACACAGTCACACACACACACATTTACAAACACACAATCACCCACTGTCACATGCACACACAGTCACACACACACAATCACCCACTGTCACTTACAGTCATATTAGATAGACAGGTATATTATATTCCTAGTGACATCCAGATCCCTTCCATGTCCCTATAACATATACATAAACATCATGGCTGAGCATGCCCACTCCTGCAGCGCCAGTGGCCACGAGTAACAACAAGAAGTGGCGCTTAAACAAAAACACAATCTTACAGGTATACATTAAAGTGACTTTTATTGCACATTTGAGCATCTTTTCTTGCTCAATATCCATGAGGAGGAGATCTGAAGACTTTACATTCTGTATAGCAGATATTTACTTTCAGATAAAATGAGTATATTTGTTAGTATTTATATATATGATATACAGTAATTAGTACATTTATTTAATTAGTAATTTTGCTTTATGTTAATGTGCTTTGTCATCCTTATCTACTAATAATAAGTAATGCAAACAGAGGCCAATTCACTACTGTGAGCAAAATAATAACCTGGATCTTCCATGGGCTCTGAGATGCTCCCTCCAACCCACGTAAATAGACCTCCATCTAATAAATTACTGTGGGGAGAGCTGGGGTCGGAGCCAAATTAGTGGGAACTCAGTGTCCACAATGTTTATTAGTTCCATGAATCAGAGACACTCAATATGATGATAAGCAGAGAGATCAACTGTGCCGTATACAGAGACATATACTGTAACATAGTGTAGGATCTGGCCCCAAATAATGGTCAGGTGAGTGAATCTGCGCATGTGCGTATTGTACGATCACTTTGGAGAGCCTGTTGGTTCGCCTTACTATGTCCCCTCTTAGTCTTACTCTGTTTTTTTTCCTGGACATATTCCAATTCCTCCATATAACCCATAATACGTGGACACAACCAAAGCTGCAAAGTAATGGGACTTTCATCTACATCCTGCTCTGGCACACTGCCAGGAAAAGGCTTTACAATTTGAATTAAAAGTTTTAATTTTCTATTTATTTATACATGCTGGTGTTCCTTAGAGGAGATCATATTATTTCTTAAATGGTTACTTAACTACTCGCCTTAGTTGGTATTCACAGGAACTTCCTCCTCTTTAACCTGCTGATTGGCTGTTATAGTCAGATCTTCAACTTGCTTAAGATTTGCAAACATGATGTATCTATAATATATAATTCCCTTTATCACCACCACGCGCTTCTCTGATCACTATAACCCCTCCCCCCTCCAACATCCAGGTCTCAGGATGTGATGCACAAAATGGATTCCGATACTTATTAACAGAGTCTTCTAAAATGTAGATTTACCCCCAAAAATGCTTTATTCTCATTACTTACACAGCTGCTAATATTGTAAGTTTGGTATTGTGACATGGGTACAGGGACCAGCTGGACCGGGCAATGGTTGGATCCCACTGGTTAGCTCATCTGCAGGTTTCTGTGTGTCGGTCTTTGTAAGATAAGGGGGGGTTTAGAGCCCAAACTGATAGTTGGCGCCTAGTAGTGGGTGAAGATGGTGAATTTATTATAGCCAAATAGGTTGTTCATCTTATTTCAAACTTAGGAATATTCAGTGCGTTGATTTGCTATATTCAACAATAGTGATGTAAATATGTGTCCAAACTGACAGTGCTCCTAATCATACCCCTGTGTAAGCTGCAGCCTCTCTTTTACCTGTGACTCTGTCCACGTAAGTGTCTGTATTAAAGATAGAAACAAGAAGGGAGAGAGAAGGAGAAAAACACACCTAGTGCAGGTCACTTCTAGTGATACTAGATTAGATGTAGGTAAAAATCATGAGGTATGTTCATAGCATCAGTGAGATCCACTATGAATTGGTCTTTTGGACAAGTCCTGGGTAAACAATGGTCGTCTGATAGTCTGGCCCTCTTTTATGGACTAAGAACTATGAGTTTACGATAAGACCCATCACATCCATTGTGGTGTGTGTTGTAACAGAATCATTGATGGATTATAAGTGGGAGAGAGACTGAGCAGAGCCCTGTGTCCACTAAGGGAAGAAAGGGTTAACACAGCAGGCTAATCATGCTTAGAGGATGACTTATTCTCCAGACCCGGAGAGGCCGAAAAACAAAGCGGGAGCGGCGAAGAGCAAAAAGAATGGGCAATACGAAAGAAAAGCTTTTGAAGAAGCTTTAGCCGCAAGCCGCGATAAGGAAAGGCGAGGGGCACACAGAACGGGTCCTACAGCTCATAATGATGGGATTCCCTTCATAAAGACTGGACTAGGCTCTTTTGCAGGTAAAGTCAAGCAGGTACCACAGTACTTTATTACAGATGTCTCCCCATAAGGGCTGCCATCACAGGTACATAATTGACTAATAAGTGTCTTTTTTTTCTTGAACTGTAGTGGTCATAGGGTTCCATAAATATTTTGAGAAAAAATGGATCCATATCTGAACTAGTTTTGAATTAAATAATATAAAAGTGCACCATCTACAACTACCTACAGTTTATTTTGTCTTTTCTTGCAGAATCCTATTAACACACTAATTATAAACAAAATGACTAAGGATAAAAAGAATATGGAGAAGGTCGCTGAGAGATTCTTACACCAGGCCTTGGAGATGATCTACCTGCTGACTGGAGAGGTGAGAGCTGCTGGACAACGTCACAATGACACCACTTTTATCACATTTACTTTTATTATCACCTCAATCTTTGTGCTGATGTTAAACAATGTCCAGTAATAGAGGAAAAGGAAAACAAATGGTTCAATATAATGTTATAAATAGATAAGAATTGGTAGAAGTAGAGAACGATCACAGACCAGCAAACAGGTCCTTGTGACTGAATTTAGTGGAGGAGGAGACATGTTTGAATGGAGGGAGAAAGTGATACATTATAATGTGTTATTGATACATTTCTCTGTACAAGTTATACTATCTATATGGCACAATATAATAATCTGCCTGAAGATACGTAAGCTCTGTGTGTGTGTGTGAGGCTTTTACAGTCTGGATTAGAGGAGGTCACTGAAAAGGATACATTGATGTGGGAAGGTGAGGGATATAGTGCAAGTAAGAATATGTCGCACATTAACTACCTGCACTGATGTCTGACATGTCCCTCTATCATCCTGTAGAAATACACCATTGTGAAGAGGACTTCCCCCCACATTCACCAGCTGACTGGAGAGGTGAGCACTGCTGGACAATGTGACATTATACCAGGACACAGTGACCCCCATTACTGACCAAGCTTTATCTGTACCTGTGAATGGAGAGGTGAGCACTGCTGGACAATGTGACATTATACCAGGACACAGTGACCCCCATTACTGACCAAGCTTTATCTGTACCTGTGAATAGAGAGGTGGGCACTGCTGGACAATGTGACATTATACCAGGGCACAGTGGCTCTCATTACTGACCAAGCTCTATCTGTATCTGTGACTGGAGAGGTGAGCACTGCTGGATAATGTGACATTATACCAGGACACAGTGACCCCCATTACTGACCAAGCTTTATCTGTACCTGTGAATGGAGAGGTGGGCACTGCTGGACAATGTGACATTATACCAGGGCACAGTGACTACCATTACTGACCAAGCTCTATCTGGACCTGTGACTGGAGTGGTGAGCACTGCTGGACAATGTGACATTATACCAGGACACAGTGACCCCCATTACTGACCAAGCTTTATCTGTACCTGTGAATAGAGAGGTGGGCACTGCTGGACAATGTGACATTGTACCAGGGCACAGTGACTACCATTACTGACCAAGCTTTATCTGGACGTGTGACTGGAGAGGTGGGTACTGCTGGACAATGTGACATTATACCAGGGCACAGTGACTACCATTACTGACCAAGCTCTATCTGGACCTGTGACCGGAGAGGTGAACACTGATGGACAATGTGAGATTATACCAGGACACCGTGACCCACATTACTGACCAATCTTTATCTGGACCTATGACTGGAGAGGTGAGCACTGCTGGACAATGTGACCTAATGCTAGGACACAGTGACACCCATTACTGACCAAGCTCTATCTGGACCTGGGTGTGTTTTTTTTAATCTTCTCTGCGTTCTCAGTAACATTATCTTCCTCTCCTGTTTCTCTATCAGTAACAGACTGTACCAGAACCAGTCTCTGTGTCCGCTCTGAATATCATTGTGTGTGTTTCAGGTCCCTATAAAGTGTGATGATGTTGCCGTCTATTTCTCTATGGAGGAGTGGGAGTATATAGAAGGACACAAGGAGCTTTACAAGGATGTGATGATGGAGAACCACCAGACACTCAGGGCTTCGGGAATCCCAACAAACAAGAGCTCAGGTAACATTGTGATATTGGAAGCTGATATACATTATCCCATGATGTTTCTATGAGAAGTTGGATAAACTATCCAGGAATGTCTGGCAGTTTCTAAATCCCAGAGTACGTCCTGACATTGACCTCAGAAGTTAAACAGCTGACAACATTATTTATTATTTATTATTAACTTTTATTTGTAATGCGCCAAAATATTCCGTAGCGCAACACAGGGGATAAAAACAAGGAAAAGTACAGCATTAACAACTTTCCAAAAATGGAGGACCCTGTTTTGAGCTTAGAATCTTTGCAGAAAGTGCTTTTTCCCAAAGCATCCTAGAAGACTGAAAACTCGCCACTTACAATCTAAAGGGAGTGAAAGGGGCAGAAATCAGGGAAAGATTAAACAGATAAGGAATAAAATGGGTCAGAAGAGAAGTGAAAGTTAGAAAGGTTTTTCATTTAGAGGGAGAGAGAAGGAACAGAGGTGAGGGCTCTAGCATTTAGTATGTTGTCTGCCCCTAGTGGTGAGATAATATATGCAAGTAGCAAAGTCAGGTAATTCCCATTCCACTATAAATTTAATCAGAAATGGGGTGGGAGGGAGGGCAGAATTCAGAGTAACCAGTGAGGCCTTCTGAAACCAGGATGCAGGTAAAATTTGGGGCTAAAAAGAAAAATCAATAAAAATACTGTATGAGCGACCAATAGAACAGGGAGAGGGAGAGAGAGAAAGGGAGAGAGAGCAGTTAGCAGAAAGGAAATGCCAAGACATGTGGAAAGGAGGAGATATAGGCAAATTATACAGGCCATAAAAGGGGGAAGGGGGAGGAAGCCAAGCAAGATAAAGAAAACATTTGCAAGAGTTTGAACTAATGTTAGAAATAATTCTATGTCATCAAATATAATAGCAAGCATATAGTAGAAATATTAGTAAACTATATTGGCTCCTGGGAAGATGCAGCTTTCAAGGTCTTCTCCATACCTGATGGTGTGTATGAAACTCCCAGAATTCAGAGTAACCAGTGAGGCCTTCTGAAACCAGGATGCAGGTAAAATTTGGGGCTAAAAAGAAAAATCAATAAAAATACTGTATGAGCGACCAATAGAACAGGGAGAGGGAGAGAGAGAAAGGGAGAGAGAGCAGTTAGCAGAAAGTAAATGCCAAGACATGTGGAAAGGAGGAGATATAGGCAAATTATACAGGCCATAAAAGGGGGAAGGGGGAGGAAGCCAAGCAAGATAAAGAAAACATTTGCAAGAGTTTGAACTAATGTTAGAAATAATTCTATGTCATCAAATATAATAGCAAGCATATAGTAGAAATATTAGTAAACTATATTGGCTCCTGGGAAGATGCAGCTTTCAAGGTCTTCTCCATACCTGATGGTGTGTATGAAACTCCCAGAATTCAGAGTAACCAGTGAGGCCTTCTGAAACCAGGATGCAGGTAAAATTTGGGGCTAAAAAGAAAAATCAATAAAAATACTGTATGAGCGACCAATAGAACAGGGAGAGGGAGAGAGAGAAAGGGAGAGAGAGCAGTTAGCAGAAAGGAAATGCCAAGACATGTGGAAAGGAGGAGATATAGGCAAATTATACAGGCCATAAAAGGGGGAAGTGGGAGGAAGCCAGGCAAGATAAAGAAAACATTTGCAAGAGTTTGAACTAATATAAGAAATAATTATATGTCATCAAATATAATAGCAAGCATATAGTAGAAATATTAGTAAATGATATTGGCTCCTGGGAAGATGCAGCTTTCAAGGTCTTCTCCATACCTGATGATGTGTATGAAACTCCCAGAATTCAGAGTAACCAATGAGGCCTTCTGAAACCAGGATGCAGGTAAAATTTGGGGCTGATGGTGTGTATGAAACTCCCAGAATTGAGAGTAACCAGTGAGGCCTTCTGAAACCAGGATGCAGGTAACATTTGGGGCTGATGGTATGTATGAAACTCCCAGAATTCAGAGTAACCAGTGAGGCCTTCTGAAACCAGGATGCAGGTAAAATTTGGGGCTAAAAAGAAAAAACAATAAAAATACGGTATGAGGGACCAATAGAACATGGAGAGAGAGGGAGAGAGAGTGTGAGAGAGAGAGAGAGAGAGCAGTTAGCAGAAAGGAAATGCCAAGACAACATGTTGATACTTGTCAGTTTCCTATTGTTTGTTTTGTTAAATAAGACTTTTTTGAATATTTATTGAATGTAATAAAACCACTTAAACCCTCTTTATCTTCTGTTTTTGTTAATAGAGCTCCCTGATGATGATCTAGACATGAGGTCAGTTAGAGAGGAACAAGAGAATGAGAGAGATGTAAATGAGTATCAGCAACAGGAAATACCATATGAGCCTGGTGCAGGTGGGTGATATGGGTAATATGATGTATAATACAAGTGGCTATAGAACTTATCATGGCTATAGAACTAACCTATTAAAGTTGGTTCGTTCTCTGATGAGCACCTCTGACTTACCATTTTCTGTTTATGCAAATTACTCTTAGGGTTCAGTCTCCCTAAGGGTAATAGGGGACTCCAGACGTGGACCCCTTTCTCACTGTGCCTTAGGGAGTTCAGCTGCACCTCACTGACGAGGCCCATAAAGGCCAAAACTCATCTGGGGTTCGCTGTTTCTCCTGTTCAGGGTAGAATTGCCTGGTATTTCTGGCCTGGGTCACCCTTTTATCTCCTATTCCCCCTCCTCTCCCTCCCTTGTGTCTCATTTCCCCCCTCCTCTGCCTCTCTTGTGTTGCCAACCCCCCCTCCTCTCCCTCCCTTGTGTCTCATTCCCCCCTCCTCTGCCTCCCTTGTGTCTCCTATCCCTCCTCCTCTGCCTCACTTCTGTCTCCTATCCCCCCTCCTCTCCCTCCCTTGTTTCTCCTATCTCCCTTCTCTCCCTCCCTTGTGTCTCATTTCCCCCATCCTCTCACTCTCTTGTGTCTTCTTTCACCCCTCCTCTCCCTCCCTCCCTCCCTCCCTCGTGTCTCATTCCCCCTCCTCTACTCCCCTTGTGTCTCATTTCCCCCCTCCTCTTCCTCCCTTTTGTCTCCTTTCCCCCCCCCCCTCCTCTCCCTCCCTTGTGTCCCTCCTCCTCTCCCTCTCTTGTGTCTCCTTTCCCCCTCCTATCCCTCCGTTGTCTCTCATTTTTGCGCCTCCACTCCCTCCCTTATGTCTCCTTCCCCCCCCCCTCTTCTCCCTCCCTTGAGTCTCCTTTGCCTCCTCCTCTGCCTCCCTTGTGTCTCCTTTTCCCTCGTGTCTTCTGTCCCCCTCCCCCCTCCGTCGTGCTGTAACTCACATGCGCGTCTCCTGTAGCGCTGCCGTCTCAGTCTGTCTCTCTCATCTCTGTATTTCTCCCTGTCCCTCTCTCCCCTCACAGTGATACTCACATCTCCCCGCTCATCCTGCCATCTCAGTCTCTCTCTCTCTGTATGTGTCTCTCTCCCCTCTCTGTATTTCTCTATCTCTCTTCTCCTCACGGTACAGCAACATCCCATGTGCTGACAGATGCCCAGCATGGCACTCTGGGATTATTGTCCTAGGCGCTCCGCTTCACTCACACATTGGCTGCGAGCTCACTACAATTCCCAGAGTGCATTGGTGTGTGCAAAGTCCTACGGCCCTCGCCATGATCGCCTGCGGCGCTCATTGCAGCCTAAGTCGCCTAAGTCCTACGGGCCTCCCTAAGTTGTGCGGCCCTCGCGATGACCACCTATGGCTCTCATGAGCAAGGGCGCAAAATTTAACATTGCGGACCAACATTGCAATGACGACAACTATATATGTGATTGAACTATGTCCACAGGTGAGGCCAATACTGAAATTGTGCAAAACATTGAACAAATAGAAGAGCCAAGTGTGGGGAGTCAACAGGAAGCCCGGGAGCTGGAAATCCAAGGAAATGCCATCATGTGTGAGTGTACATGTATGACATGTCTGAGGGAAGCATGATACAGGCCAGAATTTATATGACTAACCCTACACACTACATTAAATGGCTCTTAGGAATATTTAATATTTTCAATTACTGTTCATTCGCATATTGGAAAATAAACTTTTAGAAAAAATTTCATCAAGTTAAACAAAGTAACCGTGTTTGCTTATTACTATACACAAGTCCTTCTTCATGACTATGTACAGGCAGAATCTCAGAAAAAGACACAGATGATGCCCCATGGTACGCTGCTAATTCAGCACACAAAATACATTGATATCATCCCTAACCAGGTCAACAGTCCTAAAGCATTCAGTTATATGAAGCCAGCCTTCCTACATTCATACCTTACTAATTCATAAAATGTAATCCTTGTGAGCTGGAGTAAGGATTTCCTTCTTTTACTTTCTTCATCCACACTGCCTTACCCCCTGGATATTTGGACTTCTTGTCATTAGTGTCTATGGACTGAGATGTTACTACTCTACTGAACATTGTAAGGTGTGGCCCATCGGCCTTGTGTATGTACCATGAGGGCCCAGAGCCCATACTGCTAGGTTATGATGTCCTTCTAGGCCCTAATGGTGGTTATTTGTGAGTGAAATGTGTTCTGTACTGAAATTATCCTATGGGGCTTATAAAAATATTTTGGGGTTTTATATGCAGTGTATTCCCTTTCTGCCCTCTGGGCTAGGCACCAGCTGGAATTGAACTCTCGGTCACAGCTATTGGTGGCTCCATATACTTCAATGGGGAACTCATGGGCATGAATTAAGATATCAAATACAGCAACAAGATTGAAAATAGTAATTGAAATACTTATCACAAACAGAGGTTAAGCGATACCCATTTGATTCGTTATTGACCCATAAATCAGTCCCACCTGGGTTAGATCAAATAAGGGGGTAGGTATTGGCTGGTTTCATTTGATAAAAGGATAGATCCTGATCTCCACCTAACTCCATCCCACGTGGATTAGATCAAACAGGACGGTAGGAATTGGCTGGTGTTGTTTGCTCAAAGGGGGTTTAAAGAGGAAGAGGATTGTTGGGATTGTTGTGTGTGAATAGACTTGTTTAAAGGCTCATAACTACTGTGTTTCTTCCCTTCTGAGTGGGAAGGATTTATTATAATATTCTTGTAAGAAATATTAATATTATGAAAACTATTATCTCTGCAACTTGTACTGGTACATAGTAACTTGTCCTGTAACCACTCCTCAAGTTATAGATCGGTAACTTGTCCTTGTATCCTGTTAGCAGGGATAGAAACAAACTTGTGGGTAGAATCGGTCTAGTGACCCTTTCAAGCCCAACCCAGAAGTGGGTTGTGACACAAAACTCATAAAATAGAGTCATCAATACTACTTGCCTTTTCCTTGAGAATCTGGATAACTTACTCGTATTTTCTTATTTCTCTCGGAAGTCCCTAAAAGAACTGCTTACTTACTGGCAGCCCTGGCATCTCCAGAAAGTCCTTGTAGAATATTAGTAGGACACATACATCTTACATGTATATTGGAAGGACACATGCATCTTACATGTATATTAGTAGGACTCATACATCTTACATGTTTATTAGTAGGACACACACATCTTACATGTATATTAGTAGGACACATACATCTTACATGTTTATTAGTAGGACACATATATCTTACATGTATATTGGTAGGAGACATACATCTTACATGTATATTGGTAAGACACATGCATTTTACATGTACAAACATTTTATTTCCAGCTGTTGAATTTCAGTGGTATCTTATTATTTTGAATTTACAAAACTCCATATGATATGTATAAAAATAACATAGGTATTTGTTTCTAGGGTTCCCTGGTGAAAATGTATCTACTGTATCTATTAGTGAGACGGGTGAGAATGAGACAGAGGAAATAGATATTCATCAGGTGACGGCGCATCCAGACCACCGTGCAGGTAAGTGGGAAACTTGGGAATAATATGATTGCTGTGTTGGGGGACACATGAAAAGTGCTCACTTATTAGTTGTTAAAGTCTAATTTCTATTTTTAAACACAATGTTTTAATAATCGCAGTTTTAATAAATTCATACAATCATGTAATCTCAATTTGTGGTCAGCTTTTACAGTGTCTATAATGTCTTTATATCCCATAGATCCCGGGTAGTATAAAGTGGCACATAGATGGACCATTGTATGCATTTGGTTCCAATTAATAGTTTATTTTTCAAATACAAAAGCAATATAAAATAATGTAAAGGTAAAAATGTATCAAACTAAAATAATATAATTTCACTGTTTCTAGTTTACATCTTTATCAATGATGAAATAACCTAAAGATAGATACAATCGACCCATAAATAATATGGTTAAATGATAAAAGCAGAAGACGATACAACAATATACAATGGAATAGTAGGGCAATACCCTTCAGTATAAGTATATATACTTTTAAATATAATGTGGTATTGGGTTGTCCATTCGTACAGGTTTTGCTCAAGAATATCCCTGTATTTAGCACCATCCATCTTTCCCTCAACTCTGACCAGTTTCCCAGTCCCGGCTGCTAAAGTAGGAATTGTATTAATGATGAAAACATTAATGACACGACTAACTCCTCTTGTTGGTCCTTTGAGTGAACATTATGTGTGTCAAATGTCACTGCTAGTAGTAGTATGCCTTTAAATTGTTATAATAGCATATTTATGAAAAGTGCAAAGTTTGAAGATATAAAATATTACCCTCATTATATTATTTGTACTGGTGAAGTTAATGCTACAAATGATATAGCGTCACAGAGGTAAGTATTTTTTCTTCTGTTAATGTGTTTCTTAAGTACAACAAAATATTATTTTATTAAAACAATGAAGATGAGAAAACATTGAGTGAAGCTAAAACTAATAATTTATAATACTTACATCAATACATACAAATTTATTTTTTTCTACCCATTAGTGGGATTTCTGGGAGATAGTCTGAGTTTACTGGTTACCAACCATTTTATAGGACAGTGTAAGGCACCCTATATTTTCTATTATCTTAATGTTAGCATGCAAATTAATGGAGAGTTAAAAGTGATACATTTTTATTTTCTTAGCATAAATGTTTTATTTTTATAGTATGAATAATAAGTGTTCTCTAGTGGGTGGGGTACAGAGTGAACCAGTTCTTAAAGACATAATATGAGACATCACCTCTTACAGCACCATGTTATTTGGGGTATTTCATATGTATATTTATTATCTTTCAGTTCTGTCTTTACCAACATATGAATTATTGAGCAGGCAGATGAAAGAAGAATCCCAGACACCATCCTCTTCACAAGACACTAAAGTAGATGATCAGAGTGTTCAAGAACAAAGCTCTGAAATAATCCCAAGGAAGGAATCAGCATTTTGTTACAAAGTAAATACTGATGTTTATTCCGAGTCCTATCAGGATAAAAAAGAAACTTGTGCTCAAAGTAAGAACGTTATCTGTAGAACCAGGAGAGCTAGAAAGGACACCTCAAACTGTGTAAAGCTTCACACCAGAATAGAAGATGAAAAAGCATCATATGGAAGACGGAAGTCACATCTGGCCAGACATCGAAGTGCTCATACAGATCAGAAGCCATTTGTTTGTCAGCAATGTGGGAAAGATTTCTCACTAATGCCAGGCCACGATAAAACTCATACAAATAACAAGCCACACGTGTGCCAAGAATGTGATTTAGTAGTCACTGCAGAGTCGGATGTGATTGCACAGAGCGTAACTCATACTAGGCAAAAGTCACATACTGGTCCTGCCTGTAGTAAAGACTTCTGTAGACGTTCACAACGGATTGAACACCATTTAACTCATACAGGAGAGAAACCATTTGTTTGCCAAGAGTGTGGGAAAGGTTTCTCTCGAAAGACAAATTTAACTGTACACAGTAGAACTCATACAGGAGAGAAGCCATTTGTTTGTAATCAGTGTGGCAAAGGTTTCTCACAGAAGCAAGGTCTATTAGTACATAAAATTACTCATAAAGTAGAGAAGCCATATGTGTGCCAAGAGTGTGGGAAAGGTTTCTCTCAAAAGGTTAATTTATCTCTACACAATAGAACTCATACAGGAGAGAAGCCATATGTGTGCCAAGAGTGTGGGAAAGGTTTCTCTCGAAAGACAAATTTAACTGTACACAGTAGAACTCATACAGGAGAGAAGCCATTTGTTTGTAATCAGTGTGGCAAAGGTTTTTCCCACAAGCAAGGTCTGTTAGAACATAAGATGACGCATACAAGAGAGAAACCATTTGTTTGCCAAGAGTGTGGGAAAGGTTTATCTCGAAAGACAACTTTAGCTATACACAATAAAATTCATACAGGAGAGAAGCTATTTGTTTGCCAAGAGTGTGGGAAAAGTTTCTCTCGAAAGACACATTTAACTGTACACAGTAGAACTCATACTGGAGAGAAGCCATTTGTTTGTAATCAGTGTGGCAAAGGTTTCTCACAGAAGAAAAATCTGTTAGAACATAAGATAATTCATACAGGCAAGAAGCCATATGTTTGCCAAGAGTGTGGGAAAGGTTTCTCTCGAAAGCTTTATTTAGCTGTACACAATATAACCCATACAGGAGAGAAACCATATACTTGTTCTCAGTGTGGCAAAGCATTCTCTGAAAAGTTTGCAATGCTTGAACACCAAAGAGTTCATACAGGAGAGAAGCCATGTATTTGACAGAAATGTGAGAAAAGCTTCTTGCACAAATCAAATCTGGTAACACACAATTGGATTCATACAGCAGAGAAGCCAATTTTTTTTTTTTTTGCCAGGAATGTGGAAATGGCTTCTCTTCCAAGTCATATTTTATTAAGCATTAAAGAAGTCATAGATAAGAAAAGTAATAATCTAGTTATAGAACACAGATCCTATATAGTAGGAGCCATTTGTTTATTTAAGAATATACAACATTGCCTTTGAGAATATACTGTATGGTCATAATCAGCTCTTTACAATTTTGTTTTTATAATAAAGAATTACTGTACAATCTTATAATAAAGTAACAGATTTGATATCCTGCCCAGAGGTTTTCAATTGCAGAAAGTGTCAGGAAAGTTTGGGAACATAGTATACATGTGAGTTATTACCATGTAGTTCTCACAGTAAGCCTAAAATATCTTAAATGTATGTACATATTATAACTCTTGCCTAGTTTGTATTTTTGTTCTCCGTGTTTGATGAGCCATTAGAAAATGTCCTCCTTTTTTTTTTTTTGTATCATGGGGACATTGTAATTTTGAACTTTGTAATATGATTGGCTTTCCATCTTTTTTATTTTAGCCAATCAGATTGCATAATTGATCATTTTAACGAGCAGTTGTAGAAGTAGCATATAAATAACAGTAATTAGTTTAAAGCAAATTCAACTACTTTTTTACATATCTTAATTTTTTTTTTTTACAAAAATGAAAACAATAATTTTGTAATGTTTAAGGTTTAAATTTTAAATGCATGTAATATTTAGACTCCAGTTTCCCTTTGTTAATATGAATAAATGGTTTCAATGTTATTTATCATAGAACAAATACAATCGCACAATGTTTTATAATAGAAAATGTCACACACAGAACCTCATAATTCATATTTGAGGCTGTCCTTACGTCTAGTAGAAAATGACCTATTTATAGGAAAAAACAACAATTTCATTTTTTTATTGGTACAATACCAGTAAACAACATCAACTGTACATAGTAAAAGTTATAAAATGTATATTTTGTACTATTGTGCTGTTAAAAGGAATAAATAGTATTGAATTTAAGCCCCTGAGTGCAGTGATACCACAGTATTAGTACCTCAGTATCCTTATTGCTTGTGGGTATTGCATTTAGTGAACATGATGTAATAAAATCACTAGGTTTTAGTACTGTGGTTGTCTTGGTTTTCTTACAAACACTTGGTTTTCTCACAGACTGTAAATGTAATTACTGATAATCTCTAACATAGTAGTTTAAGGTATTTATGGCTGACACTGGATGTAAAGCTGAAGATATTTCTCAATATTTTTGGATCCAACATACTCCCACCATGACTAAAGGACCATTGTGGTGTGCTTTCTTTTATATACTTTGATAATATTTATTTCAAGAGCAGAAGAAAAAAAAATATTTTGATTTTTAACTTTTCCTACACAAGTGTATTTTTGCTGCAAGATTATATTTTCCTTTCTAAGCTTGTTCCGTCTCTTTCACAGGAGGGTGTGTCGTAAACATCTTCCAGTTACTCCTAGTTACTACTAGCAGTTTTAGATGCCATATTCCCACTGTACAGATAGAGCTTCCTGTGTACTAAAAGTGTTCTTTCATCTCAGGAAGTTAATCAGAAGATATCAAAATGTTTGATTTCATAGCAATATAAATGCATATAAAAAAGTAAAAAAACAATACCTGAATTATTATTTTTTGCATCCTAAAACGTTTAACCTATTTTTAAGTATAGTTCCTTAAAACGGTATCATTTAAATAGAGGAATACAAGTGACCCTTTAATTGAACTATGTCATAAAACCTAAATACAGATAACTTGTGAAATTGAAAAATAAATGTGCATTGATAGTCTTCTATTAAATTATATGTTTACCAAATACAGATCTTATATTGTCTAAAAGACGAACGCCCAGAATTTCAAGAAATGAGTCTTATTCACAAAATATTTACTCTGAATCTTAGATGAAATGTTATTGGAAATTCTTTATAGCTTCACCTTCAAAGTAAAATGTATGGTACAAACACAGGACCATCTAATATAAATCTGTAGATCATTTGTCTCTTCAACAGAAGAATACAACCCTAGAAGATGATCTTAACAAAGGAATGTTATGAGATATTAAATTAATTGGAAAATACAATTTGTTATTCTTGTGTTTCTTTTTTGTTCTGTACCTTTACTCTTTTCTATCGAAAACTGTATGTTCTAAATTATCAAGATATTTATGACGAATGTGTCTATGAGGAGGTGAGTAGGAACTTGGATCAAGGCAACTCAGTGGATGTAGTCTTTTTGGATTGTGCAAAGGCTTTTGATACAGTGCCACATAGAAGACTTTTGTGCAATCTAAGGGATACTGGAATTACAGTACATATCTGCTCATGGGTTGAGAGCTGACAGGAAGCAAAGTGTTGTTGTAAATGGAAAATACTTTGATTGTGTTAGGTGGGGTTCCTCAGGGATCAGTATTAGGTCCTCTCCTTTTTTACATATTTATCAATGAAAAGTTAATTGAAAAGTAGTGTCTGCATTTTTGCTGATGACACTGAGTGCAGTGTAATTAAATGATAAAATTATGTACTTTCCCACCAAAGGTATTTGCATAAATTAGAGAAGTGGGTGACTAAATGGCAGATTATATTGAATAAAGATATAGAGATAGGGAGAAAAAAACAACATTTTATTAACTTACATAGGACAACAGCATTAAAAACATCTAAAAAAGTTTAAAAACAACTGAATGTAAATCCCTTGAATCTTCTCAACTGAGGGAATAATTTAGACTGATCACTATGCTGTGCTGTGCCGTACTGTCTTATCCCTATATAAGTGGATGTATAGATAGATAGTAATTTATGTATTACTCATTTTATGACCATATTCATGTAGATGCTTTTTCAGTGAAATATAATCCTATAATCCTGCCAGCACTGAGCCTCTTTTTTGGGTCATGAAGGAAACCCTATGTTGTTTTGTTATATTAAACAACTGCACATTAATTAATTTAGTCATTCTTTTAAGGTAGACATAGCGGGATATATATTAATTCACATGGGTTAAGATAGTAACTTTCATTTTTTTACTTTGGTATTCATAATTGACATAATAAAGTGTTACAAAGACAATATAGGGTTTCCTGAATGTGCCAAAAAAGAGGCTCAGAGCCAAACATTTATTTGGATTTAAATAACTGAGTAAATGTGGTTTTATTTGTTGTAAAGACAATAATTGTAATGTAAAGAAGTGATGCACTGAGCGATTTCTATCTGTAACTGTTGAATAAAGGGAAACAGACAATTTGTTGTTAATACGCTTTATTTAGGAGCCATAATAGATTCATAGCTTATTTGGTAACCGTCATAAACTGAATTCATATTAAAGCCGTAAGGCAATATATGAGAATCATTAAGCAGCCTCTGGACAAAGTGGGAAGCCATCACTTATATATACTTAGTATATGTATCATATAAGGTCAGCATAAATAGTGACCAAAAGCAGATGGGAGGGGGCCTAGATGACTCAGGCACTCACCAGCAGGGGCAGCAGAATTTCAAGGGAGGTGGCATGGAGGATGCCCACGGTCCTCAATGATGTAAAGGAGGCTACATATAGGATGTAAGCTCCCAAAAAAAGATGGGAGAATCCATAGACCGTACTGTTGGGAGAATCCAATCCATAGACGATACAGGTGCTCCCCAACACCAGATGGGAGGCTGCATGGAGGATGCCAGCTCTCACCACAAACAGGTAAGAGGCAGCCTAAGTAAGTCACTCACTCCACAGCAGCAGAAGGATTTCATGAGAGGTGTCATGAAGGATACTGGTGCTCCTCAGTGGCAAATGATTTTTATTTTTTGGTGACTTAGGTTTTTTATATTTTCTGTAATGTAGATTTCTTTGATTTTTGTAATGTACATTTTTTTCTTTTCTGTAATGTAGCTTTTTTCTTTTCTGTGAATTAGGCTTTTTTATTTTATATGACTTAGCTTTTATTATTTTTCAGGAGTTAGGTTTTATTATTTTCTGTAATTAGTGGGGAGGGGTTATTAGTAGGTAATTAGTGTAGGTGTTAATAGGTTAGTGTAGAGGGGGGTTAGTTTAGCATTGTTTATGTTAGCAATGAGCGGCAAAGGTACTCAGAGGACTAAAAGCCTTACATTGTGTGTCAAACAGCATTCCCAGCCTTACAATTTTATTGACCGTTATCTTTTGACGGGCAAGTCGCTAGTACTATATATATATAATACAGAGTGATGGGAGTGGAACTGACTATCTATCTATCTCTATATGTTATATCTATCTATCTATCTATCTATCTATCTATCTATCTATCTATCTAATGTAAATAAAAAGCCTCTAGAGTATATTGAGTTCACATAAAGTCCAGATCCTCTGTAAAAATCCTCCCTACCACAATATATAAATATATACACTAAATGTGACACATAAACTCCCTCCCTCCAAGATATCACTTGGATCCTCAGGTCTGTACAGCTCCACATAGATGTCTCACACAGTGACTGTAACACACACATTACAGGGAGAAAAGGTCCTGGCCAATACAATAATTGCACACGTGGTGACATCATTAAATGCTAGGCAGATAAAAAAAAAAAAAATCCTATCTTTCCATTTGTTTGTTCAGAGTGAGAGACAGATTTACATACACAGCGTCACCGTGGAAACAAGATTTTATTAGACCCGCCCCCTAATGTGCTGAGTGGCTATTGCTTGTGCTGCTGAGCATTCTGGGATTTGAAGTTCTGTGCAATTATTTCCGGTACATCCACTACCGGTTCTTTATTAGCGCTTGCAGCCTAAAGTGGACCAGGCTGTGTCTCCGAGATCTGAGCAGATAAATACAGTGATTCAGGTTCCAGTTACTGACCAGGAGATAATACAGGAAGTTATTTGTGTCTATGACTCGTTATCAGGTGCAAGTGGGGTAAAGACAAGAAGAGTTATCGGATATAATGATATTATCACATATATAGTTGTGAGCATGCGGGTCGTTGCTAACGCTGCGGTCCCAAAAGCGCTCCTTGCCAGCAACTGAGGTGGAGGCTCTACAGCCTCACACGCGGTTACAAACACCCACACAAGCGGCACTACCACGGACTTACACACAAAAAAAATATGAGACGAAAAACGATCTTAACAGAAAAACTACGACCTTAACGGCAGAACCGTGCGCACAAAAAAACATTAAAAACACAATAAATACCCACAAAAAAGACATAAAAAGCTTACCCACAGCAAGGGGGCACCCAGGACCTCTGCAAGTAAAGTTACACCTCAATTTAAGTCCAAATTGAAGAGTTTAGACACACGAAAAAATGGCCGCCCAAAAAAACGAAAACAAGGCTTCACGCCCCCGGACCGCCCAGACACCTACAACTTACCCAAGAATGGATCCGAGATAAGCTGGGAAACCCGCATTAAACCCACGGGATCCCAGATAAGCTGGGAAACCTGCATTAACCCCACATTAACCCTCGCAGTGGGGGTCCCTGATCGCACGCGATTGGGGAACCCCTGCTGCAATGAAAATTCTAAATTCCCGCCTTACGGGTCCTTAAAGTACCGTAAAGGTCCTTAAAGGACCCATAATATAAACAAGAAAATTAACCCTATACAGAGCCCCATCAACCCTGTTTACAAGTGGATTTTCCTTTACAGGTAAAGACTGATAAATTGCAGAGTGCACTAATTGTGCCCGGGTGAGAGGGGTGTGGCTTTACTATTTAACTAGTATAAAAGGTTTGTGAGCTGTTTTGGGGCCTGTTTACAAGTGGATTTTCCTTTACAGGTAAAGACTGATAAATTGCAGTGCACTAATTGTACCCAGGTGAGAGGGGTGTGGCTTGACTGCTAAACTAGTATAAAAGGTTTGTGAGCTGTTTTGGGGCCTGTTTACAAGTGGATTTACCTTACAAGTAAAGGCTTATAAATTGCAGAATGGACTAATTGTGCCCAGGTGAGATGGCAGAAGTTAGTATAAAAGGGAGAAGGGGCAAACTTGTGAGCTTGCAAACATTTTCGATATAAAGTTCTAGTGAAAGTGAAGGAGTTTAAATAGGGGTAGGGACTTCAAAGAAAAGGAAGGGCAGATTTATAGTGCAAAGGAGGAAAACTTTATACAAATATAATTTTATATTTTTTATTTTTCCCACTGAAATTTTGTAGACAATAATAATAATTATGAGTCAGTCCAGTGGCAACCTCACTCAGTGTACATCCTGTCATATGTATGCAATACTGGAACAGATGATCCAGGGTCCATACCTCTGTGAGAGGTGTGAGCATGTTGCCTCTCTGGAAGCTCAAATTGGAGATCTGGAGCGGAGAATTGCAGCACTTAGTGATATTGCTCCGATGGAAAGGGGGTTGGTGCTCACTGAGCACCGTTTAGCTGGGCCTAGCATGGAGGGCGGAGCTGGGGCTAGTGAGGATGTCCAGGGAGCTAGCTGGGTTACAGTTACAAGGGGAAGCAGGTGGAACAGGAGGAGGCAGGCCAGTTCTGAGTTGGTAAACACGAACAGATTTGCCAGATTGAGTGAAACTGTTGGGGATGTCAATTCAGGAATGGCAATGCCAGATAGAGCTGTTCCCTCTAACAGCCGGGAGAACAGCTCTACTGGAGGAGAGGGAGGCAAGAATAGGCAGAGCAACAGACAGGTTTTGGTTGTAGGGGACTCTATTATTAGGAAGCAATCGAACTGTTTGCTGTCTCCCGGGTGCTCGGGTTCGTCACGTTGTGGATCGGGTAGACAAATTATTGGGAGGGGCTGGAAATTAACCGGAGGTCTTGGTACATATTGGTACCAATGACAAAGTTAGTGGAAGATGGAGTGTCCTAAAGAATGATTTTAGAGAACTAGGTAATAAGCTAAAGGCAAGGACCTCCAAGATAGTATTTTCTGAGATACTACCAGTGCCACATGCTAGCCCAGGGAGGCAGAAGGAGCTTAGGGAGGATAATGCGTGGCTAAAGATGTGGTGCACTAAGGAGGGGTTTGGGTTTTTAGAGCACTGGGCTGACTTCTCACTTCGGTACAATCTCTACAGTAGGGATGGATTGCACCTTAATGATGAGGGAGCTTTTGTACTAGGGGATAGGATGGTAGAAAGGCTGGAGGAGTTTTTAAACTAGTAGGTGGGGGGGGAGGGACTAGATATAAGTAATGGGGTAGAAAGTGTAGAGGGTATTAGGGATGAATTAACAACTCATAGGGGAGGAGATGAGGGAGGGGTAGTATAGTCAATAGGGAGGTAGTACTAAGTAATTCAAGTACAGTGGCAGGCACTTCAGAACTACAGACTCATACCATAAGGTAATTGCTTGCTAAAGCCAGAAACTTGCTAGGAAAAATGGGAGAGTTAGAATTATTAGCAATTAATGAAAAATGGGATTTAATAGGCATTACTGAAACGTGGTGGGATGAGTCTAATGACTGGACTGTTAATGTGGATGGTTATAACCTATTTAGGAAAGATAGAGGAAATGGTAAATGAAGAGGAGGGATTTGTCTGTATGTTAAGCCTGAATTTAAGCCTATAGTCAGAGAAGATATTTATGGTGGACCTAGTGATAATGCTGAATGTTTGTGGGTAGAGTTAAATAGCGAAGCAGCAAATTCCAAAAGAATATTAGTAGGAGTATGCTATAAACCCCCAAATATAGCTAAAAGTGAGGAAATACAATTATTGTTGCAGATTGAAAATGCAGCTAAGCATGGTCAGGTTCTAATAATGGGAGATTTTAATTACCCTGAAATAAACCGGATAAATGAGACCAGCAGTTCATCTAAGGGAGCAGGTTCTTGAGTACACTCAGGGATCATTATCTGGCCCAGGTTGTACAAGAGCCTACTAGAAATGAAGCTATCTTAGATTTACTCATCACAAATAATATTGATATAGTATCAAATGTTGGAATAGGGCAACCTTTGGGAAACAGTGAACACAACACAGTCTCGTTTGAGATTGAATTAAAAAAAGAAAATTTTAAGGGGCCAACGAAAACTCTTAATTTTAAAAGGGCAGATTTTAACGGTCTAAGGGCAGCAATACAAAGTATAGACTGGGACAGAGAACTGACAGGTAAAAATACTGACCATAAATGGACATTATTTAAATCCTTACTAAATATACATACACATCGGCATATACCGTGTGGGAATAAAAGTAAAAGGAGTAAATCCCATCCAATGTGGCTTAACAATGATTTAAAGATCAAGATACGGAGTAAAAAACAGGCATTTAAATTATACAAACAAGAGGGGACAGAGACTGCTTTACGGGAATACAAGGAAATCAACAAGGCTTGCAAAAGGGCGATTAGGCTGGCTAAAATAGAAAATGAAAAATTAATTGCAAAAGAGAGTAAGACTAACCCTAAAATATTTTTTAAGTATATTAATGGGAAGAAGGCGAGGAAGGAAGCTATAGGAACATTACAATGTGACACACGCCGACTGATAATTAGTGACCAAGAAAAGGCAGATGAGCTAAATAGGTTCTTTTCTTCGGTATACACAAGGGAGGTACAAGTGGTTGGGACACTGCAACATAATGGGGCTACACTACCTTTGCCAAATAATTGGGTAACACAGGAAGTAATCCAAAACAGGTTGGAAAAAATAAATGTTAATAAAGCCCCGGGTCCTGAGGGAACTTACATCCATCTAAGGGAACTGGGTTCTGTAATAGCCAAACCATTATATTAAATTTTTCAAGATTCACTCAACACAGGGTTAGTGATGTCGCGAACATCAAATTTTCGGTTCGCGAACAGCGGACCCGAACTTCCATCAAATGTTCGTGAACGGGCGAACCCAGCGAACCGCCATAGACTTCAATGGGCAGGCGAATTTCAAAACCCACAGGGACTATTTCTGGCCACAATAGTGATGGGTAAGATGTTTCAAGGGGACTAACACCTGGACTGTGGCATGCCAGAGGGTGATCCATGGCAAAACTCCCACGGAAAATTACATAGTTGATGCAAAGTCTGGTTTTAAGCCAAAAGGGCATAAATCACCTAACATTCCTAAATTGTTTGGAATAACATGTAGTGTAAGGGTTACACCTGCTTCACAGTAACAGACCAATCTCCCCGTTTAATGCACCGCAAACAACCGCAAACAGTCCCTTTGCACAACCGCAAACCCCCATTTGCACAAGGTTGGATACCAAGCTAGCCATGTTCCTTGACCTCACTGATGTCATTGAAGGTCTCTTCCTCCACCCAGCCACCAAGGGTCCCCGAAAGGCGACAACAAGCCCCCTGGGACACCTGCTGTGTTTGGTCTTCCACCTCCTCAAAGCCACCTTCCTCCTCTGACTCCTCTTCTTCAGACTCCCAGAGTCTGGGGGCTTCCACTGCCCAGCATGGAAGATTATACACAGGTCAGAGTCTGGGGGCTTCAACTGCCCAGCATGGAAGATTATACACAGGTCAGAGTCCGGGGGCTTCCACTGCCCAGCATGGAATAAAATACACAGGTCAGAGTCTGGGGGCTTCCACTGCACAGCATGGAATATTATACACAGGTCAGAGTCTGGGGGCTTCCACTGCCCAGCATGGAAGATTATACACAGGTCAGAGTCTGGGGGCTTCCACTGCCCAGCATGGAAGATTATACACAGGTCAGAGTCTGGGGGCTTCCACTGCCCAGCATGGAAGATTATACACAGGTCAGAGTCTGGGGGCTTCCACTGCCCAGCATGGAATATTATACACAGGTCAGAGTCTGGGGGCTTCCACTGCCCAGCATGGAAGATTATACACAGGTCAGAGTCTGGGGGCTTCCACTGCAACAGCATGGAAGATTATACACAGGTCAGAGTCTGGGGGCTTCCACTGCACAGCATGGAAGATTATACACAGGTCAGAGTCTGGGGGCTTCCACTGCACAGCATGGAAGATTATACACAGGTCAGAGTCTGGGGGCTTCCACTGCACAGCATGGAAGATTATACACAGGTCAGAGTCTGGGGGCTTCCACTGCAACAGCATGGAAGTTTATACACAGGTCAGAGTCTGGGGGCTTCCACTGCCCAGCATGGAAGATTATACACAGGTCAGAGTCTGGGGGCTTCCACTGCACAGCATGGAAGATTATACGCGTTGCCTGTCTGCGTTATTATAAGGAGTGTACTGTTAAGTAGTACTATTCCTATCGGTTTAATCCCTGTTACGTCCACTATCAGTGGATGTGTATATGGCATGGATTTTTGGAAGCGGGAGATGGAAAACGATGCTGGGTCGGTCCTCCCACTTCAAATTTGGGGCACTGCGTGTGCAATCTAAGGTGCCACCAGATATAAGTGTCACTGCGCACTGGCAAAAGTTGTCAGAGTAGATGCAATAGGCTTCACACACACGCCTGTAGGCAGGCAATTGCTATTCAATCTATTACAGTCAAAAAAGTGTTGTTTTATGTCACTGAGCACAATATAAGCTGTGAGCCTGACACAGGCAGGCAACTGAAATTAGATTACAGGAAAAAAATGGTTGTTTTCAATGTATGTTACACCACCAGGTATGAGTAGTGAAAATAAGCACAATATAAGCTGTCACACACACACGCTGGCAGGCGGGCATAGATTACACAAAAAAAAATATATAAAATAAAATAAATGATGTTCAAAGTCTCCTCAATGATAAAGTATAGGGGGCGAACCGAAAAGAGCATGTGTTCGCCATTCGCGGCGGACGCGAACATGCGAAAATCGCCGCGAATAGTTCTCCGGCGAACTGTTCGGGACATCACTACACAGGGTCTCTACCAGATGACTGGAGAAAAGCTGATGTGATACCTATATTTAAAAAGGGAGCAAGAGCAAATCCGGGGAATTATAGACCAGTGAGCCTCACTTCTGTAGTGGGGAAGCTTTTAGAAGGGTTAATAAGGCATAATATACAAGAATATGTCTATTTGAACAGGATTATAAGTAGGAGTCAACATGGATTTTCCTGTTTTTTGCTTCAGATACTACTGAGACAATGTATCTGAAGCAAGCAGGGGTTTTAGATAAGGTTTTGCTGAGTCTAACATAAAAAGACACTTGCTTGCAAATATGTAAAAGGGTTGTTGTAAATGGAACATACTCCGATTGGACTAATGTGGTAAGTGGGGTTCCTCAGGGTTCAGTATTAGGTCCTCTCCTTTTTAACATATTTATTAATGACTTAGAGGTAGGATTGGAGTGTGGTGTCTCCATTTTCGCTGATGACACGAAGTTGTGCAAGGTAATTAAATCAGATAGTGATGTGCTTTCCCTCCAAAGGGATTTACATAAAATTGAGGAATGGGCATCTAAATGGCAGATGAGATTTAATACGAATAAATGTAAAGTTATGCATCTGGGAAGGAAAAATAGCCATGCAATTTATAATCTTAATGGAGCAAATCTAGGTGTATCAGATATTGAAAGGGATTTGGGTGTGCTCATGGACAACCACCTAAGTAACAGTGCTCAAAGCCAAGCAGCAGCTGCAAAGGCAAATAAAATATTAGCATGTATTAAGAAGGGTATAGAAGCCAGGGAAGCAAATATAATTCTGCCACTAAACAAATCTCTAGTACGCCCTCATTTGGAATATGGAGTACAATTTTGGGCACCACTTCATAAAAAGGAAATTTTAGAGCTTGAAAAGGTACAGAGGAGGGCAACAAAACTAATAAGGTTAATGGAGGGGCTAAGTTATGAAGAAAGACTAATCAAATTAAAATTATTTTCTCTAGAAAAAAGGCGTCTAAGAGGAGATATGATTACCTTATATAAATACATTCAGGGTCAGTATAAAGATTTGTCAAGTGAACTTTTTGTGCCAAGAGGTTTTCAACTGACAAGAGGACATCTCTTGAGGTTAGAAGTAAAAAGATTCCACCTTAAAGAAAGAAAAGGGTTCTTCACAGTAAGGGTGGTTAATCTGTGGAATTCTTTACCAGAGGAGGTGGTGACAGCGGATTCGATAGATAGCTTTAAAAAGGGGACTGGATTTATTGCTAATTAAAAAGGGAATTCAGGGTTATCATGGATAATTAGAGAGGCACTATTGATCCAGGGAGAAGTCCGGTCGCCAGTGTCTGGGATCAGGAGGGATTTAATTATTATTATTATTATTTTTTATGTTTTTAATACAACTAATTAGTTAATAGTTAATCCGCATATTGCAGATCGGAGGAGTTCTTGAAAGGCTGAACTTGATGGACTGAAGGTCTTTTTTCAACCTTAAATACTATGTAACTATGTAACTATGTAACCCCTAAAAAACCCTGTCCCTCATGGGGGTCTATACAGACCCCAATAAGTACATAATTAACAAAGTCAATCATGGGGGTCAATACAGATCCCCATAAACCCATAATAAAACCCTGTCACTCATGGGGGTCAATACAGACCCACCATAACCACTTCATTAACCCCCTCACTCATGGGGGTCAATATAGACACCCACAAACCCCTAATTAACCCTGTCACTCATGGGGGTCAATACAGCCCCCCATAATACATATAATTAACCCTGTCACTCATGGGGGTCAATACAGACCCCCATAAGCACTTAATTAACACCGTCACTCATGGGGGTCAAAACAGACCCCCATAAACCTATAATTAACCCTAACACTCATGGGAATCAATACAGACACCCATAAGCACTTAATTAATCCGGTCACTCATGGGGTCAATACAGAACCCCATAAACCCATAATTAACCCTGTCATTCATGGATGTCAATACGGACCCCCATAAGCCCTTTATTAACCCTGTCACTCATGGGGGTCAATACAAACCCCAATAAGTACTTAATTAACACCATCAATCATGGGGGTCAATACAGACCCCCATAAACCTATAATAAAACCCTGTCACTCATGGGGGTCAATACAGACCCCCATAAGCACTCAATTAACCCTGTCACTCATGGGGGTCAATAGAGACCCGCATAATACATATAATTAACCCTGTCACTCATGGGGGTCAATACAGACCCCCATAAGCACTTAACACCGTCACTCATGGGGGTCAATACAGACCCCCATGAACCTATAATTAACCATAACACTCATGGGAGTCAATACAGACCCCCATAAGCACTTAATTAATCCAGTCACTCATGGGGGTCAATACAGACCGCCATAAACCCTTCATTAACCCTGACACTGATGGGGGGTCAATACAGACCCCCATAAGCCCTTCATTAACCCTGTCACTCGTGGGGGTCAATACAGACCCCCATAAGCCCTTCATTAACCCTGTCACTCGTGGGGGTCAATACAGACCCCCATAAACCCATAATAAAACCCTGTCACTCATGGGGGTCAGTACAGACCCCCCATAAGCACTTCATTAACCCCCTCACTCATGGGGGTCAATACAGACACCCACAAACCCCTAATTAACCCTGTCACTCATGGGGGTCAATACAGAACCCCATAATACATATAATTAACCCTGTCACTCATGGGGGTCATTACAGACCCCCATAAGCACTTAATTAACACTATCACTCATGGGGGTCAATACAGACCCCCATAAACCTATAATTAACACTAACACTCATGGGAGTCAATACAGACCCCCATAAGCACATAATAAATCCGGTCACTCATGGGGTCAATACAGCCCCCCATAAACCGATAATTAACCCTGTCACTCATGGGGGTCAATACAGACCCCCATAAGCCCTTCATTAACCCTGTCACTCATGGGGGTTCAATACAGACCCCCATAAACCCATAATTAACCCTGTCACTCATGGGGGTCAATACAGACCCAAATAAACCCTGCATTAACCCTGTCACTCATGGGGGGTAAATACAGCCCCCAATAAGTACTTAATTAACACCGTCAATCATGGGGGTCAATACAGACCCCCATAAACCCATAATAACACCCTGTCACTCATGGGGGTCAATACAGAACCCCCATAAGCACTTAATTAACCCCCTCACTCATGGGGGTCAATACAGACACCCACAAACCCCTAATAAACCCTGTCACTCATGGGGGTCAATACAGACCCCCATAATACATATAATTAACCCTGTCAATCATGGGGGTCAATACAGACCCCCATAAGCACTTAATTAACACCGTCACTCATGGGGGTCAATACAGACCCCCATAAACCTATAATTAAACCTAACACTCATGGGAGTCAATACAGACTCCCATAAGCAACTAATTAACCCTGTCACTCATGGGGTTCAATACAGACCCCCATAAACCCATAATTAACCCTAACGCTCATTGGAGTCAATACAAAACCCCATAAGCAACTAATTAACCCTGTCACTCATGAGGGTCAATACAGACCCCCATAATACATATAATTAACTCTGTCACTCATGGGGTCAATACAGACCCCCAAAAACCCATAATTAACCCTGTCACACATGGTGGTCATTACAGACCCCCATAAGCACTTCATTAACCCCCTCACTCATGGGGGTCAATACAGACACCCACAAACCCCTAATTAACCCTGTCACTCATGGGGGTCAATACAGACCCCCATAAACCTATAATTAACCTTAACACTCATGGGAGTCAATACAGACCCCCATAAGCACTTAATTAATCTGGTCACTCATGGGGTCAATACAGACCCCCATAAACCCATAATTAACCCTGTCACTCATGGGGGTCAATACAGATCCCCATAAGCCCTTCATTAACCCTGTCACTCATGGGGGTTCAATACAGACCCCCATAAACCCATAATTAACCCTGTCACTCATGGGTGTCAATACAGACCCCAATAAACCTATAATTAACACCGTCACTCATGGGGGTCAATACAGACCCCCATAAACCCATAATTAACCCTGTCACTCATGGGGTCAATACAGACCCCCATAAGCCCTTTATTAACCCTGTCACTCATGGGGGGGGGTCAATACAGACCCCCATAAGCCCTTCATTAACCCTGTCACTCATGGGGGTCAATACAGCCCCCAATAAGTACTTAATTAACACCATCAATCATTAGGGTCAAAACAGACCCCCATAAACCCATAATAAAACCCTGTCACTCATGCGGGTCAATACAGACCCCCCATAAGAACTTCTTTAACCCCCTCACTCATGGGAGTCAATACAGATCCCCATAAGCCCTTCATTAACCCTGTCACTCATGGGGGTTCAATACAGACCCCCATAAACCCATAATTAACCCTGTCACTCATGGGTGTCAATACAGACCCCAATAAACCTATAATTAACACCGTCACTCATGAGGGTCAATGCAGACCCCCACAATCCCATAATTAACCCTGTCACTCATGGGGGTCAATACAGACCCCCATAAGCACTTAACACCGTCACTCATGGGGGTCAATACAGACCCCCATAAACCCATAATTAATCCTTTCACTCATGAGGGTCAATACAGACCCACATAAGTCAATAAATAACCCTGGCACTCATAAGGTTCAATACAGACCCCCATAAAACCCTTATTAACTTTGTCACTCATGGGGGTCAATACAGACCCTTATAACCACTTAATTAACCTTGTAACTCATGAGGGTTAATACAGAGCACCAGAAGCCAATAAATAACCGTGTCACTCATGAGGATCAATTGAGACCCTAATAAGCCTCTATTTAACCCCATCAGTCCCATAAGGGTATATTATTACCCTTATGGGGCTGTTACAACCCAACATTAACCGCTTAAGTGCCATGACGGTCCTCAAGTATAAACACTACACTGCACTATACCCCCCCAATAAAACATTAAATATCAACTAAACACCCTCTACAGTAACCTATTAACACCTACACTACCTACCCTACCTACCTACCCCCTAATAACCTCCCTACCACTATAATTACAGGAAAAAAAATCAATTCACCAAAAATAACAAAAATCTACATTACAGAAAATAAAAAAAGCTAAGTCACAAAAAAAAAGGAACATTACAGAAAATAAAAAAAATATTACAACCCCCCCCCCCCCCCACTACAGAGAAAAAACAAAAAACATTACACACCTGAAAAGGAAATACATATAATACATACAATACAATACATGCAATACAAATTAAATAAAATACAATACCCCGCAATCTAACTAATATACAATAAATCCTATCTATCTAATATACATCCCCCAATCTATGTAATATACAATAAATACTATCTATCTAAAATACATACTATCTATATAAAATACATCCCCCTGTCTAACATACAGTAAATGCTATCTCTATATAAAATACTCTAATTCTAAGCTAAAAGTAAAAATAATTAAGACCACTTACCTTTGCAGATGTCCCTTCAGATCAGCAACCTAGAGAAAAAAATATAAATAAATGAGTGCAACACATTTACAGAAAATAAATAAACATTATAAATATTCTACTCACCTTTCCAGCATGTCCCGTCCTTCTTCTTTTCTTCTTCTCCGGCTCGGACCCTGTTAAAATAACCCATAACATTAGTACACATACATAAACATAAAACAAAATAAACATAATCTACATTGTACTTATGTCCCTGCGATGTCTCCGGCCTCCTCTTCTGCACCACCCTGGAACCGAGCTCTAAAAAAAAAAAAAAAAAATGATGGAGATCCGCACTAGCGGACCTCCCCGACTCTAATGAGCCTCTCTGAGCCTTTTCCAGAAGAAAATAGCCAATGGCGCCTTCTGATTGGTTGAAAACGCTGCCTATCAAATTCAACCAATCAGAAGGCGCCAATGTGTGAGCCAATCGGAAAGGGATAAACCCCCAAATCCCACTCTTATTGGATAATGCACCTGTCAATCTTTATTTAAACCAATCACAAGGCGCAGATGCCTTCAGCCAATCCCAATGGAATACACCCCCACAGGGTGATTGGCTGGAGGCATCTGCTCATTCTGATTGGTTGCACTGTCAATAGTCAATCACAATGGGATACACCCCCACATACTGATTGGACGACGGCATTTGCGCCTTCTCATTGGCTGTTGTCAATGTCAATCAGTATTACAGCCAATGAGAAGGCGCAGATGTCTTCAGCCAATCACCCCGTGGGGGTGTATCCCATTATGATTGGCTAATGTCAATAAAGCCTTCTGATTGGTTTAAATAAAGATTGACAGCTGCATTATCCAATCAGAGTGGGATTTTGGGGTGTATCCCTTTCTCATTGGCTCACACATTGGCGTCTTCTGAATTTGATAGACAGCGTTTTCAGCCAATAAGAAGCCGCCATTGCCAATTTTATTCTGGAACACTCCGTAGGAGGCTCATTAGCGTCGGAGAGGATCGCAAGTGCAGGCCTCCGTTCGTTTTTTACATAAAAAAATTTAGAGCACGGATTGTTCCAGGGCCCAGCCGGGGCAGAAGAGGAGGAAGCCGTGGACATCGTGGGGAGGTAAGTACAATGTATATTATGTTTATTTTACTTTGTTTTTATGTTTATGTCTGTTGTATTTATGTAATATTTTTTTTCAACAAGGGCCGCGCCGGAGAAGAAAAGAAGTAGGACGGGAACATGCTGGAAAGGTGAGTAGAATATTTAGAATGTTTATTTATTTACTGTAAATGTTGTACTATTTTTTTTGTTTTTTTCCCTAGGTGGCTGATCTGAAGGGACATCTGCAAACGTAAGTGGTCTTAATTATTTTATTTTACCTTAGAATTAGGGTTTTTTAGATAGAGATAGCATTTATTGTATGTTACATAGGGAGGTGTATTTTAGATAGATAGGATGTATTGTATATTAGATAGATTGGGGGATGTATATTAGATAGATAGTATTTATTGTTTATTAGATAGATTGTGGGATGTGTTTTAGATAGATAGTATTGATTGATTGTATATTAGATTGGGTGATGTATTTTAGGGAGATAGTATTGATTGTATATTAGATAGATTGGGTGATGTATTGTATTGTATTTGATTGTATTTGTATTGTATGTATTCTATATGTATTTCCTTTTCAGGTGTGTAATTTTTTTTGTACTTGGGGGGAGGGATTGTAATGTATTTTGTTATTTTCTGTAATGTTCCCTTTTTTTTTTGTGACTTAGGTTTTTTTATTTTATGTAATGTAGATTTTTTTTTATTTTTGGTGACATTAGTTCCCCCCCCTGTAATTACAGTGGTTGGGGGGTTATTAGGAGGTAGGTAGGTAGTGTAGGAAGGTAGTGTAGGTGTTAATAGGTTAGTGTAGAGGGGGATAGTTTAAATTTAATGGTTTTTTGGGGGGGCTATAGTGCAGTGTAGTGTTTATACTTACTGTCATGAGGGTACTGGAGAACCCTCATAGAACTTACGGGGTAATGTTAGGCTTCTAACTGTCCCATGAGGGTCTTTAAATACCCTTATGGGACTAATGGGGTTAAATAGAGGCTTATGAGGGTCTGTATACACCCCCATAAGAGACCGGGTTAAAATGGTGTAGTGCTTACACGTTGGGTCATGAGGGTCCTGGATTATTACATTCTTTCATTCCTGTGTTAGAGGGGTCTATATAGTTGAGACACACAGTACACTCACATTGTGTGACAAACAGCATTGCAACATTTTCTTTTATTGACCGTCATTTTTTGACAGGCAAGTCGCTAGTAATATATATATATATATATAATGAGGAGTGGTGGGAATGGGGCTGTCTATCTGTCTATATGTCTATCTATCTATCTATCTATCTATCTATCTATCACTATCTTTCTATATGTCTATCTATCTATCTATCTATCACTATCTATCTATATGTCTATCTATCTATCAATATCTATCTGTGACTGGTTATCAGGGGCGAGTGGGATAAAGACAGGAACAGATACCGGGATATAATGATATTATACTATATATAAAATACAGAGTGATGGGAGAGGGGCTGTATATCTATCTATCTATCTATCTATCTATCTATCACTATCTATCTATATGTCTATCTATCTATCTATCTATCTATCTATCAATATCTATCTGTGACTGGTTATCAGGGGCGAGTGGGATAAAGACAGGAACAGATACCGGGATATAATGATATTATACTATATATAAAAGTAGTGATGGGAGAGGGAGAGGGGCTGTATATCTATCTATCTATCTATCTATCTCACAATGAGCGCTGAAGGTACTCAGAGGACTAAAAGCCTTACATTGTGTGGCAAACAGCCTTACCTGCTTTACAATTTTATTGCCGTAATTTTTTGATGGGCAAGTTGCTAGTATATGTGTTATGGATTGGGATCCGTACAAAATGCATAACTGTATTCGTGCACCTACTTATATATCTTATCTTTGCAGTATTATGTAATCTTATTAACAATGTTTATTATTGGAGACTCTAAAATGGAGGATTTGTCACTTCCCTGCATACAAGATGTAGGCAGCACTATTTCCGGTCTGTTAAGGATGACGAGTCTTACCACATCCTGAGCACAAGGAGGAGAACGCCATCTTCCCTTTGTCCTAAACTTCTGACCAATGAGAGAAAGACTCATCCCCCTGTGGGATGACACCTAGAGACTCCTTAATGTATTAACCCAATACCTGATCAAGGTCCTGTAAAAGCGGACACCTCATAACCAATGAATTGCTTTATAAACCTGATGTTTTGCTTAATTGTAACTTTTATCTGATTACTAAAAACTATGCAAATGACGGCTGACGTAATAAATTAGGCGAGAGAAAGCTTTATACCAGAACTCTGTGTTGGTGTATTATTTCTCTAAGGGACTGATATCTCTGAGAAATACTTTGTTATTTCCGAAACAAAGATGGCGCCCGAACAGGGACTTGAGGTTTAACCGAACCGCAGCGGACAAGAGGAGTTCGGACGGACTTCACAGGAACAGGCGGAACCTGATCACCTCCGGTACACGGTAAGGACATGATAAGTACCTTATCCGTGTAGACCTGTTCCTGGGACTCTGCCCGTTGTCCAGCTCCGCTGTAAGGGGAGGTTACAAAGTACAGGTAATAGCTTGCCTCAAGTCCATTTGAATCCTGTACAAGAGATAGTGATATCTGTCGCCTGTGTGTGTCTGTTGATAGCGTGGTTGAACGATTGTGATTTCTTAGATATTGTGGTTCGGGGAGCATACACGTGTATGTGTGACAGGCTCTGGAGATGGATGATTTGTGCCGAGAGACGCACATAACCCAGGGAAGCCACACATACAAGCGTGCATATACGTGGCCCGGGGATTGGAATTGCTTTGCATACTTTCCCAGGGGGGGTCTATGCATGCTGGATAGATGAATGTCTCTTGGGGGTCATGATGTTCAAGCCTTGGTAGCCTGATAACCCCAAGAGATATCTATCATTCACTACGGGTGGTTAAACGTGTATGTGTGACACAGACTTCATTGGCAGATTTATAGTGTTGTAAAGCACAATAAGCCCTGAGGGTGTCGGTTTGTGAGCACATAATAGTGCAAGATCCTGAATCACATATCTTTGAATCTAAAGTTTTCTGCAGAAAAGGTTTGATGATTATAATGTTATATGTTATGTCACTGCTGGTTATTAATGCATGATGATATGAAATGTGATACGATTATGTCTTGTTGATTTACATGCCTCTGTCCACTATTCTCCTTGCTATCCCTTACAAGCAGTTAAGTGGATACAGACTGCAAAGGTATAGTCCCCCGGAGGGCAGTAACAACGGTCTGAGTTTAGAGAAGACGTACGAATTAACCCTTCGTAGCAGTCGAACAAGTCAGACCTTCTCCTTCGGAGCTCCTAGCTCTAGCTCTCTCTCTCTGTGTTACTACCTCGTTAAACCCCTGCTGCTAAATACGTGTTTGCTTCATATAGGGATATGGGGCAAAATCAAACTAAATTAAGTGAGGGCTTGTTGGCCCGGGATATAGTCAAGAGAAGGGGAGGTGAGGCTGTCGTGAGCCGATGCAAAAAGATGTTCAAAGTGTGTGGTATTACCAGTGTCGTAGGAGGGCATTTGAGAGCAGAAGAGTGGCGTAAAGTGTTGAGAGATAACAAACGGCAGCTACAAGATTATGGTTGGTTGCCAAGTGCAGAGACATGGTACAGGGTGGCTAAAGCGATTGCACAGGAAGGTTGGACCGAGAGAGAGATTGAAATAAAGGGACAGAAAATGTATGTGTATCATGCTCCATGTGAAGTGGTCAGTTCCCCGACTTCGCCCGTTGTCCCCTCCATATCACAAGCACCCTGTCACCCTAATGCACCACAACTACTACATACTGCCGAACAAAGACATTCCATTCAGCCCCAACCCAAAGATGGCTCCCACACACACATGAAGGAGGAGTCACACTCACCCCCGAACAACACTACCCATCATAACGTGATGTCTCTCGTCACATCACCTGTCCAAGGGGCTCCGCCTATTATGCCTACTGCTCCAACAGCACATCCCACTTGCCTGTATCCAGTATTGACTCCAGACGGAACTTTGTATTCCCCATATCCGATATTTCCATCTGTGGAGGTACCAACTGTAACAGAAGATTCACCAGCTAGTGCTGGGCCCCATAGTGTACATAGTACACACAGCTCTGCCGTAAGCCCGCTGTTCGCCCCCCTCCCCAAGCCCAGAACACCACTGGAAGTGCAAGCTCTGCCCATACATCATCACCAACAAGATAGTTCAGAAGAGGGGGATGACGACATTAGGGGAGGAGAGGGGGCGGAAGAATGGAGAGATAGGAGATCCAATTCAAAAGCGAAATCTAAGAGGAGGAACAAGAAAAGGGGAAGTCTAATGTACGTTGCATTTACCCCGACACAAGCCACCTCCCTTATAAACACATTGCCCGACCCTGAAAAACAACCTATGCCTTTCTATAGGAAGATGGCACAGATGCAAAAAACTTACTCTGCAGCTTGAGAGGACCTAGTTAGCTTGTGTGAAATAAAAGCAGGAGATTCATACTGGCCTATTATGCGGAATGCAATAGATCCTTATGGTACAAATCGTTCAAAGCATGACTTTACATCTGGTATACAATTCTGTGAACTATTAAGATATTGAGCGAAGGATAAATTGGCAGATCAAGCAGTTAATTTACAAGATATCAAACAGGAAAAGGAAGAATCGGTAGAAAAGTTTCATGCACGACTCACACAAGTATTTACAGATCTTGGCTTCAGCCCACATAACAAAACACACATGCAGATGTTAAGTACAGCTTTCGTGCTAGGATTGCAGGAGACACTTCAGAAGGGCCTGTTGACATCCAGACCAGAATATAGAGTGTTACCTTTAGACACCTTACTGCTGGTTGCTAAAGGACTGGAGACAGCAGCGGCTAAACAACCTGCATTATAAGCGTCTAAGAAGACGGCTGTACTTATGGTAAATTCTGAAGAGTCACCATGGAGAGAAACAAGACAGTGCTTTAATTGTGGGAAACCGGGACACCTTAGCAAAAATTGCAGGGCACCCAGGAAGCCAAGACCTAGACAGCAGACAGATGATACTAATGCAGCGCCTGTACTTCAAGCTACAGCATAGGATGGGGGTGAGCCTGTGTCAGTGTCCCCTATTCTGGCAGTTTCTTCAGGGGATGGCGAGGTAGGACCACAAGCTATTGTGACACTACCAATAGAGGGAACTCCCACAACCTTCCTAATAGACACAGGTGCAGCCAGAAGCGTCCTAAGAAAACAAGATCTGCCCGATATATCTTACCTGTCTGACATTGATGTCGCTTGTGTAGGAGTAGATGGTGTTCCCATCTCCAACCATTTAACACAACCTATGCAAATAGGCCCAGACCTGCTCGCAAGATTTGTAGTATCCTCCACATGCCCTATAAACTTATTAGGTGCAGATGTGCTTTCCCGACTGCAAGCATTCATCTCATTCACCCCAGATGGAACCGTACAAGTGTCTACACCTCTAGAAAGTCACTGACACATCAGCACTCTGCTCATTGCCCATATTACTACACATAGATGCCAATAGCATCTGTAATATAGGGACAGCTGATATCTTGGACAAGATTCCAGCAACACTCTGGTCACAAGGACCGGAAGAAATTGGACACCTAAAGGTGCCACCAGTCATAGTGAAACTAAATCCTGGAGCAGAGCTACCACGCAAGCCACAGTATCCTCTGAAGCCAGCACAAATAGATGTGATCTCTCAGCAGATAGAGAGATTAGTGCAGCAAGGGGCGTTGGTCCGGTATATGTCACCATGCAACACGCCCCTCTATCCAGTAAAGAAGAAATCCAAAAAGTGAGAACCAGTAAAATACCGTATGGTACAAGATTTGCGAGCAGTCAATGAAGCAACCATATTGGACACTCCGATAGTGCTTAATCCGAACACTCTCCTTTCTGGAATACCTCCAACAGCTGCATACTTTACTGTAGTGGATTTAGCAAATGCTTTCTTAGTATTCCCCTTGACCCTTCTTGCCAGTACCTGTTTGTTTTCACGCATGATCATAATCAATACAAATGGACTGTAATGCCTCAAGGAGCGCAAAATTCGCCCAGACAGTTTGCCAAGGCTATAAGCCATATCCTTGACTCTTGGCAACAAGCGAATCCTGACATTGTATTGCTGCAGTATGTTGATGACCTCTTGCTGTGTGCTGAAGATCTTCCCACAGCTACAAGGACCTCAGAAAGCTTACTGAGACACTTGGCAAAACAAGGATGCAAAGTATCCAGAGACAAACTACAATGGTGTAAAGAGACTGTCATATTCCTAGGACACTGTCTGTCAAAAGGGGTGCGTCATCTTACACGTGCCCGTGTACAAGCAATAGAAGACATGTCAGTTCCAAAAGGACACAGACCCCTGCATGCTTTCCTAGGTCTTATCTCTTACTGTAGAGCTTGGATCCCAGAAGCATCTCTTCTAATGAAACCCTTATCTCATCAGCACCAGCACTAGGATTACCAAACTATGACCTCCCATTCAAGCTGTTTGTATCAGAAAAAGAGGGACATGCAATGGGAGTCTTGACACAGTCTCATGGAAACAGACAACAGCCTATTGGCTATTTCTCATGTCAATTGGATGCTTTGGCAAGAGGAGGACCGTCTTGCCTCAGAGCAGCATTGGCAGCCCATGCCTTACTGGACAAAACCAATTACATAGTCCTTGGTTATCCTCTCACAGTTCTGGCACCACATGATATTGCGGCCATCATACAGCAGACTCAACCTAAGCACATGACTACAGCCAGACACCTCCGTCTGCAATGTTCCCTCCTTCTACCAGACAATGTTACTTTGCAGAGATGTTATGTTCTCAATCCAACCACTCTCTTACCATTTCCAGAGGGGGGAGATAAGGAAGATGGATACTTTTGGTACAGCCTGATTTTGAACCCAGAATCAGGAATAACCAATCTATATGTACAAAGACGTCTACTGGAAGGTGGTGGAAACGGCCAGACGCTCACAGATGAGACACAAGACCCTTTATATTGCACACTGTGGAATAAAAAATCTCCTGGCCGAGATTTTCAATATGAAGCAAGACTCACTAAATTGAAGCAGGTCACCTTAAACCTAAAGACATTGTACAACAATGCAGCAGGTGATAGTGCCTTTACAGTGGAGCTCCCACAAGAAGCAGAATTGCTCTACAAACATTGGGATACAGAAATTCCACATGTTGCAGTATCCAAGTTTGCACCGGATGGATGGAAGACATTGGGAGCTGCATTAAAATGGTGGGAATCTGCAGTGGAAGAGGATTTGGAAGAGGAAGGAGTGGAAAAGAAAACTCTCCACTGGCAAGCAAACAGCACTCCCAGTATACAAGCCAGAGACCCATATGCAGTCCCAGGACTCACAAATCCACCCCATGACTGTCTTCAGCAAATGGAAATGGAAACCTCACACCTTGCGAATGTAAAGGAACTTGCCCTGACAGACCCAGACATCACTCTGTATGTAGATGGAACAAGGTATGCTGATGAGAATGGAAAATATCACACAGGATACGCTGTGACTACGGAAAAAGACGTGATACGAGCCTTCTCACTACCTCCCTCCATGTCAGCACAAGAGGCAGAGTTGATTGCATTGATTGGCACATGGGAAGCTAAATTCAGATGAAGCACAAGGAAACCATCTAGCAGACCAGACGGCTAAGAGAGCAGCAATGACATCACAGGAAATGGAAATGAGAGAGGTGGATGGAGAAATAAATATCTATACAATGCAGACTCTGCCAACAGATTTAAAATTGCTCAAAGAATTGAAAAGACGGCAGGTCCAGAAGAAGTGAACAAATTGAAAGCAAAAGGAGCAGCTTTGAAAGATGGACTATATGTTGACAATCTGAGATTGTGTTTGCCAAGAAGCTTTTACCCAGCAACAGTACAATGGGCACATGGACCAGCACACCTGTCAAAGACTCTTATGAATAACTTAATAAACAAGTATTACATGGCCCCAGGCATCACTACTTTGACAAACACCTACTGTAAATCGTGCAGTATTTGTGCCAACGTAGGCCGCACAGAGAAGCCACCACAGAGACATTTGGCAAAATCATTGTATCCATTCCAGAGGATACAAATTGATCACATTCAGATGCCAAAGAGTGGTCGGTATGAATATGCATTAGTCATCGTGGACATGTTTTCAGGATGGCCAGAAGCCTACCCAGTTGTAAACATGACAGCAAAAACAACAGTGAAACGCTTATTAACAGAGGTCATCTGCAGATATGGGGTCCCTGAAGTGATTGAGAGTGACCAGGGACCAGCTTTTACAGCAGTACTGGCCAAAAAAATATGGACAGCCCTAGGAGTGACCCTCTCCTTTCATACGCCTTACCATCCTCAAAGTAGTGGGAAGGTGGAACGTATGAATGGTACCTTGAAATCTAGGATGCTAAAAATGTCACAAGAAACTGGTATGCCATGGCCTGAAAGTCTCCCCATAGCCTTGTTCAGTGTCAGGTATACCCCTAGAGGGAAACATGCATTGTCCCCCCATGAAATCTTGTTTGGGTCTGCTCCTAGATTAGGGTGCTACTTTCCTCAGCAATTGCAACTTAAATCTGATGTACTTGTTGACTATGTAATTGCATTGTCCACCGCACTGACAAAAATCCATGCACAGGTGTTCTCTTCTATTCCAGATTCGGAAGTAATCACTGGTACTCATCAACTACTTCCTGGAGATTGGGTCCTAGTTAAGAAATTTGTGAGAAAAACTCCTTTGGAACCCAGATACGAAGGCCCATTCCAAGTACTACTGATCACAGCTACCTCAATTAAGCTGGAAGGGAAAGCTACTTGGGTCCACGCATCTCATTGCAAAAAGTTTCCTCCCCCTGACAATCAGGAACTAACACAATGAGTATAATTCAGTGGGTTGTGCTGTCTCTCATGGTAATTCCAAATATTGCTCAACAGGTAACCATTACAAAAGGTAAAGATGGTATTACATTTTGGTATAATTCTCGTATTATACATGTTGCCACATACACCTTTGACTTCTGCGACATTGTTCCTTGTCCTTCAATCCACGAACAATGTGATATATACAAGAGAGATATGTATATATGTGTCATTGATGAAACTGTTGGAAAACACTGTGACACATGGAGAGCAGCGGGATGGGGCACTGAGACACTTTGGGGGTATAGACCTCAAAGTGCTGCAGATAAGAAAGATGACCAGGGTAGATCCCTCCTTGACCGAATGACTCTAATAAAGACTGGTCGATGTCTGAATAGTGGGGTATCTGGTTCTAATATGCAATTGACTCTGACCATACAAAACCCTTGTCCTATGGATACTGACACATATATACTGAGGGCTTGGGTTACAGGACAAAGTGCTAAATTAACGGGCGAATTTAAGATAGCAGATCTATATACGCACCCAGACTTACCTCTGGCATTGCAGACATTGAAGCCAGGGCCCCAGATCATTGGAACAATGACTGCTACTGGTGACCCAATATATGAGGACACGTTAGCTACTGAGACTTGATTATCAGATCTTAACGTGTGGTTGGTATGGATGAAATACAAGGTACAGGAAAGTAATAAGACCAACTGTTATGTATGTGGCCATGCTAGTCCTCACTTAGGTACGGTTCCACTTACTATACCTTTGCAAAAAGCTAAATGTTTTTTGAGTCTGTTCAAAAAACATAGTTATACAGATGAGTGTGAACAATGGAGAAAAACGTACCCTGTGATAACTAATATTTCCCATCCAGGGAGAGGTATAACTATATACCCCGGAAATGATACGTGTTACAGGAGAAACGTTTCTCATGGGTTCAATTTGCAGAAGTTCCCAAGTGAATTTTGTCACACATATAGAGATGGTTTATCCACACTGCTAGTCAATCAGACCCAATCTTTAGGGGACATATATTGGTTATGTGGGGATATGAAACTCAGGGTAAGACTGTCAGGAGTATGGATTGGGGAATGTACCTTGGCTACAGCCATAATGCTGTTACACATTGTCCAAACTTATTATGATGACAATCTACCTAATATCTCCCAAGCAAGGTCCAGAAATAGAAGACAAACTTCATCATCTGAACCTCAGGAAAGTTTTGACCCACATGTGTATATTGATACTATTGGGGTCCCAAGGGGGGTGCCCGACCAATTTAAGGCCCGAAACCAGATAGCAGCAGGATTTGAATCACTGATACCAATGATTGGTGTAAACAAGAATGTTGCCTGGATTAATTATATCTACTAAAACCAGCAAAGATTTGTTAACTACACTAAGGATGCCTTAAAAGGCATTGCAGAACAATTAGAGGCTACATCACACATGACCTTCCAGAATTGTATGGCACTAGACATGATCCTTGCAGAAAAGGGTGGAGTTTGTAAAATGCTTCCTGACACCAGTACATGTTGTACATACATTCCTGATAATACAGGTCCAAATGGTAAGATCACACTGGCAATCCAGAGATTGGCTAACCTTGGTCAAGAATTAAAGGAAAATTCTGGTACTATAGATTATTGGGAATCATGGTTTGGTTGGATGAATGGCTGGCAGAAAGTATTATTGCAAATAGGGATGGCTATCTTTATTGTTATAATTTTGCTAGCCTTCCTCTTATGTTGTATTATTCCTTGTATACGCAACTACCTTCAGAAAGCTGTGGACAAGGCTTCTCCCACTTTTATCCACCAAGATCTAGACACAGATCTACATGGAGAGAATGATGATTGCAAAATATCCCATCTTCTGATGCAGACTTTAACTGGCTCTAAGGAGAGTGTTCTGTGAGCTGAGCTACACTATATCTGAGTCCTATGGTCCCTATCCAAGCCTAGCTACACTATTAGATATTAGAGGCTTGTTAGGTCTTCCCCAAGCCACATAGGTCATAGGGTAGGTGTGACGTCAGGTCATGGCAAGCCCGATCGAACGAAGATATACCTATGACTTACACACATGCATGCTTTCAACATCCGGAAATAGAAGACATAAAGAATAGTGCTATGGAAGGACCATAGTTGAGATATAGATATACATATATATCTATCTATCAATCCATTATACTTAGCTTTAAACACCCGATATTAGAAAACGGTGTTATAATCAATAAGTTTTACTAATAATTGAGAGTGTGACGAATATATTATGTCATTTTAGTGGGGACTGTTATGGATTGGGATCCGTACAAAATGCATAACTGTATTCGTGCACCTACTTATATATCTTATCTTTGCAGTATTAGATAATCTTATTAACAATGTTGATTATTGGAGACTCTAAAATGGAGGATTTGTCACTTCCCTGCATACAAGATGTAGGCAGCACTATTTTCGGTCTGTTAAGGATGACGAGTCTTACCACACCCTGAGCACAAGGAGGAGAACGCCATCTTCCCTATGTCCTAAACTTCTGACCAATGAGAGAAAGACTCATCCCCCTGTGGGATGACACCTAGAGATTCTTTAATGTATTAACCCAATACCTGATTGAGGTCCTGTAAAAGCGGACACCTCATAACCAATGAATTGCTTTATAAACCTGATGTTTTGCTTAATTGTAACTTTTATCTGATTACTAAAAACTATATAAATGACGGCTGACGTAATAAATTAGGCGAGAGAAAGCTTTATACCAGAACTCTGGGTTGGTGTATTATTTCTCTAAGGTGTGCACACTATGTAAATATTGGTAATTTGGCCAGGGACAGATATCTCTGAAAAATACTTTGTTATTTCCGAAACATGTGTATATCACATATATAGTGGTGAGCGTACGAGTTGTTGCTAACGCTTGCGGGCTCGCGTAGCTGCGGGCGAGGGCCTCAGTTGCTGGCATGGAGCGCCGAAGGTGCTCCTTGCCAGCAACTGCCACTTTCGCAAAATTTACGTTAAAACGCAAACAACACAACAACCGTGACCCTCGCAAACTTTACCTCGCAACGCAAAAAACATACGAGACACGTTACCACACATTACGACCTTGCAAAAATCGCCCGCAACTCGCGAACATCACAAAATTCTAAACACAATAAATACACACAGCACATACATAAAAAGCTTACCTACAGCAAGAGGAAGCATCCAGGACCTCAAAAAAACAACTAACACCTTCAGTTAACTAAAAAAGAGTTTAGACACTAAAAAAATCGCTAAGTGAGAGAAGAAATGGCCGCCGAACAAAACGAAAACGAGGCTACAGCACTCTAAAAAAGCAAAACACCACAAAAGACCTACGGATATTCCGCAAAGACGCATAACGCTTGCGGGCTCGCAGAGCATGTTTATACTCCTGTGGGGCAAAATAACCCAAGGTCAGTAGGGATCCAACAAGCTTGACCTCCTGTCCTGTATCAGGAACTGGCACAGTCTCTGGTAATCTTGCAACTCACATCATTGAGCATCCGTCAGGTTCTTACGGCCGATGCCCTCCCGGGACTGTTGCACATTCTCAGTTGTGCAAGGCAGGTTCTGGGGGTTAATTGGCTCTGCTGAATCCTGGATTGGGATCAACTTCTCCGGTGACCCCAAAGGATAGACTAGTTGTACAGTCCCCAAAGGCAGGGGCAGTGGAACAGACTGCCCTGCTGAATCCAGAGCAAAGTTGTAATCTGTTGGGGTAAAAATAGCAAACATCTCAGGTTCTTGGTCCTCAGTGACATGATGGGAATGGTGGCCACCATCTGCCCTTGGGCTGTGCCCGGTTGTTGGCAGCCCCTCTGTTTCTGTTTGTGTAGCAGACAAAATTACTGCACCATCCTTAGCTTTGACCTCTGGACTGGAACCGGGTGCACCTCTTGGCAAAATAGATACTTCAATTGTGCCTTGTCTGGATTGGCCAGTTGACGCTGCTGGCCAGGATCCTGACTCTGGTCATCTGCTGCTGGGAATGTGGTTTTCAGCTGTGAAGCCCAAACATCTGCTGGCTTTGCATGGGTTTGCTCTGGCATCACGTCCCAGGGCTTGCGCCCTCTCCTGATCTCCCTCTCTATGCGTGTGGAAATCAGTATGATCTCCTTCTTGACAAGCCATTTTGATCAGTTTGGCCTTGCCTGTGAGTAGCTCCATGGTGACTGGTCTACTGCTGGTGTCCATCTGCTCTACTGCTGCCATGACTTCCAAGCTGGATACTGTAGACACTTGCTTCTGGGGTGGGTTTACCCAGGTGTCCATCAGTAATTATGTCACCATGTTTAATATGGCATGTGGAGCAGCTGTTGGCTCTGGCAACAGGATCCCAGGGAGTGTTCCCTTTCCTACTGGCATTTTGAATAGTCTCTGTCTTTGTGGATTGGCCTGGTTCTTTTCCTAGCAAGCTGGCTGGAATAGCTTGGCCTTACCCTGTTGTAGATCCACAGTGGCGGAGCTTTTGCTGCAGTCCGCCTTCTCGGTTACCACCTTGCCTATAGCTGTTGCACCTAGGCTGGTCACAATATCAATGTGCTGCTGTGAAATGTCAGATTGGTCTGTAAAAGGCAGCTCCTCATACTGTATTTCCAAATCCATTTCTCTATGGACCAGCTGTCTGAGCGTCACTTCTCCTGCTGTGCCTGGCTCAATTTCCACATCCTTTTGGCACTGTTCGACTAGAATTCCCCATCACTCTGCGGTTCCCAGGCCACCCTTTGGATCACCCTGCAGCACATGAGGAAGCCCTTCCACCAGCCCAAGTGTGTAGACGGAGGTCCATTGTGATGCAGGATCTGGAAGCATTAGGTCTGCATTCTGATGTTCCAAGCCAAGCTCCGTCCACAGCACGTCCGCAAGCCATTCTGTTAGCTCCTCATCTTCCTGGAGTCCCAGGGACGCCATCCACTGATTTACAATAGCTGCCCATCTCTCCTCTTCTGTGGCAGTTCGGTAGCAATAGCCGCTCCATCATATTGGTGATCAGGCTCCTTTTCTCCTTGATGACCTCTGACTTAGATCATGATTTCAAGGTTTGGCAAAATCGCTGATGGGTTTCTGCATCTCCGCCAATCCCTGAAAGTACTGGACAACACTGCATAGAACACCATATCCCATCCTTGCTGCTGGCTCTTGCACCAAGATCCCACCACTGCCAACAAGTTGAATCCGCTGACTATGTGAAGCTGGCTGGCTTATTTTATACAACTGTTTTGAAAATCTGAAAGTATATTAGTTAAGGGAAAACAGATCTTCACACTATTTATCTCTGTAGTACATATTTCTCGAGATATACAGCATTGTTTGTGCAGCTCAGTATAGTAATGTGTAGCTTAGAGAGCTTGATAAGGGTGGGGGGGATCTAGAATGTAGTACTTGCCAATCATTGCTCATATATCAGTCTATAACTTAATGTCTAACACATCCACACAGCAAATGTACAGAATAAATGTAGTAATAATATTATCCAATGTATTAAATCAGTTTATTGTGTTTTTATACACAGAGATTCTCACATTAGTCATAAACTGATAATTAGTAAAACTATGAAACCTCAGTCTGTATATTTACACCCGGGTTTTTTTTCTGTAGATATTAATGTCAGATAGTTGTGTAAATCTGTACAAATCCAGAGACTTCTCTCTCTTGTGACTAACAGGACCCCAACATGGAAATCTATATCCTGACATATATAATGAGGATGGAGAATTTGAGAGAGATGAGAAGTCTATTCACCAGATGGAAACCCATTCAGATCCCTGTACAGGTGAGTGATAATAATAATAATGTATTTGTGTTCATGCTCTGAATTAGAGATACAAGAATATTATTGTAATATATTATAAGTAATACGTAATTCAAATCTGTATAAATATCACAATAAGCCCCAGTGCAAGGATTTATTTATTATTATTTGCAATTAAACTGTGAGCTTAGAAAAGATTGCGCACAGATGCTCTCTATGTTCTCTACACATACACTCACCCCATTTACCTCAATCCCTATAGACTCTACTCATACATTGTCCCCATTTACCTCAATACCTATAGACTCTACATGTACACTCACCCCATTTACCTCAATCCCTATGGACTCTACTTGTACATTGTCCCCATTTACCTCAATACCTATAGACTCTACTCATACATTGTCCCCATTTACCTCAATCCCTATAGACTCTACACTTACATTCACCCACTTACCTCATTTCATATATTGGTGAATATATCAACTGTACATTACAGCCTCCTGTGTGCTCCCGTCATCCAATGATGCACTATGAACTTTAAACTTACATTCACCCACTTACCTTAATCCATATGTCCTCTACACGTACACTTACCCACTTACCTCAATCCTTATGCATTCTACATGTACACTCACCCACTTACCTCAATCTCTATGGACTCTACACGTATACTCACACACTTACCTCAATCTCTATGGACTCTACACGTATACTCACACACTTACCTCAATCCCTATGGACTCTATACGTAAATTCACCCCATTTACCTCAATCCCTATGGACTCTACACGTACATTCACCGCATTTACCTCAATCCCTATAGACTCTTCATGTACATTCACCCACTTACCTCATTCCCTATAGACTCCACTCATACATTGTCCCCATTTACCTCAATCCCTATGGACCCTACACGTACATTTACCCACTTACCTTACTTCATATATTGGTGAATATATCAACTGTACATTACGGCCTCCTGTGTGCTCCCATCATCCAGTGATGCACTCTATGAACTTTACGCATACATTCACCCACTTACCTTACCCACTTACCTCAATCCCTATGGACTCTACACGTACACTCACCCACTTACCTCAATCCCTATGGACTCTATACGTACACTCACCAACTTACCTCAATCCCTATGACTCTACATGTAAATTCACCCCATTTACCTCAATCCCTATAGACTTTTCACATACATTCACCCACTTACCTCAATCCCTATGGACTCTACACGAACATTCACCCCATTTACCTCAATCCCTATAGACTCTTCACGTACATTCACCCACTTACCTCAATGCCTATGGACTCTACACCTACATTCACCAACTTATCTCAGTCCATATATTGGTAAATACATCAACTGTAAGTGACGGCCTCCTGTGTGGTGCATTATCTGATGATGCGCTCTATGGACTCTACACATACATTCACCCACTTACCTCGTTCCCTATAGACTCTACACATATTTTCAATTACCTCACTCCCTATATTGGTGAATACATCAACTGTAAGTGACGTCCTCCTGTGTGCTCCCTTCATTCATTGGAGGACCTTGTCTCATGTGGTAAATTTATACCGCAAAGAATTCTGCCAGCAATACCATTATGTCACACACCTACCTGTGTATAATGGGCTATATTCTTCTTTACACAGTCTGACAATAAACAACATGGAGATCACGTGTCTTGCTGAAATAAAGCAGCCCATTTGTGTCAGGGATTTGCCAATTAGTTGCAGCATAAGACCTGTGCCTAAAGGCTGACACTCTGGGGATAATCTTCCTGGGACTGCACCTAGACACACAAGAGTTAATTCTATTAAATCCAGAGCAGCTGGATGCTGTTTCCACTGGAAGCATGACTATGGAATTAGTCCTAAATGGTAATTTCAATGTAATGGTTTTATTTTAAATTGTATTTTTTTTTTTTTTCATTTGTTTAATTTTTATTGTAATTTTTTTATTTTTAGTATGTTAGTTTTTATTATTTACATACATTTTTAGGTCGGTGTTAAGCTATTACGATTTTTCGCAGGTACCATGGTAGAGGATTAGGATACTATGGAAGACAAGAGGACATACTTTGAAGTTAGAAGGAAAACGATTCTACCTTAGAGAAAGAAAAGGGTTCTTCACCGTAAGGGTGGTTAATCTGTGGAATTCTCTACCAAAGGAGGTGGTGACAACGGGTTCAATAGATACCTTTAAAAAAGGGTTGGATATATTTATAAATAAAAAGGGCATTCGGGATAGTAATCATGAATAACTAGAGTAAGAGTATTGATCCAGGGAGGTGTCCAATTACCACTATCTGGTTTCAGGAACGATTTTTTTTCTCCCCTTAGGAGACAATTGGCAAATGTTTCAATGTTTGTTTTTTTTCTGTTTGCGTTCCTCTGGATCAATGAATAATTAGCAAATAACAATTATTACCAGGTAATAAATAATCCACATATTATAATACAAGAGATCTAAAAAGGTTGAAGTTGATGGGCTAAACATCTTTATTCAACCTCAATTACCATGTAACCAAGTAAATGTAACTTCCTGATAGAAGACTTTGCATACACAGGAAGTTTGTCTCTGCACAGTGGGAAAGTGTCAGTAACTACAGACGGTGCTCTCAGCAGCACTAATGGGTGGATTGTTAGTTTACAGAAACACCCACCTCAGGAAGTAACAGACAGCAGAAGGCAATAAAAGGAAAGCCTGCAGTAAGCAATAATCACATTTTTTCTCTTTTAAATAACATTTTGCAGATCATCATATCTAGTTTAACAAAATACCATAATTGACAATAATTGGTATGCACCGGATCACACTGCACTCTATAGACATTCAGACATCTGTTGCCTCATTTTCATATGATTGGAAAACAATGTTGTATGTTCATAGGAGTTACATAACTTCCACTAAATTAATAGACTAAACTAAATCATTTTCAACAGCCTAAAAGTCCTATGGACCACGAGATGAGCGCTATGGCACTCATCTTGAGGCCGCTCGGGACTCATTGCAACCTGTCCAGCGTTCCTCGCAATGAGCATATGCGGATTAGCGCTCATCTTGAACCCTGCAATGAGCGCCTTCGGTGATCATTGCAGCCTAAAATTTCTACGGGCCTTGTGATGAGCGCTCCTCTCGAATCCTGAATGAGCGCCTTTAGCACTCATTGCAGCCTAAAAGTCAGTGATTAGTAGAATTCTGTCAAGATAATTCTGCTAAAAGTAAACATGTCTTCCAACAACCTTCAGATACAACCCTACACATGGACATCATCAGATGGACAAAATAGAAAGCAAGTTGACTGTACATTTTGTAGTAAATAAGGGAGGAGCTCTACACAGTCAGCAAAAACAAGACCTGAAGCTGACTAAGGCTTATTGGGGAAAAGAGAGAAAATCATCAGACCAAGAAGGTATAAAATAAATAATATCACCGGTGAATATACAGTTGAGGTAAATGTGGCTTTAAAAGTAATCCAGGTAAGAAGAAAATGGAAAATTGTATATATCTCACAAGGTGATGGTGTGAAAGTGGCGCTTGCATTATGCCAACAATTTTGAATAACTCATCAGTAGCCAGTGGGCTGAAAAAGGTTTTTCTATGCTCAATCCGTCAAAAACAGTACAAAAAACTGCTCCAATTATTGAGCAATTATTTTCATTTTACATGCAAACAAACTGATGCTAAAGATTCTGCAAGCTCGGCTCCAACAATATATGGACCAGGAGCTACCAGATGTGCAAACCAGGATTTGAAGAGGTAGAAGCACAAGAGATAAAACTGCCAGAATCAGTATTGCTAGGAGAGATATCAACAACCTCAGATATGTGGATGATGATACTCGGATGGCTGAAAGTTGGGAGCAACTAAAGAGCACATTGTTGAGCGTGAAAGAAGAGAGTACAAAAGTTGGCCTGTATTCTAATGTTAAAAATACAAAGATTGTGGCAAACAACAATCTCAGTGCCTGGCAAATAAATGGAAGAAAGTGGAGGCATTAACTGAATATGTTTTCCTGGTCTCCAAGATCTCTGCAGATGGTGATGTATTAACAGGAAGTAACATCAAAAAAGGGACGGAAGGCGAGATGGAGAGATGACATAATTGAAGCAATGAACATGAGCTTGAGGGAGCTCAGATGGGCAGTGGCTGAAAGATGTGCTGTGTGCTGCAGTTCACCGGTTCACAGGGTCGGACATGACTTAAGGACGGAACAGCAACAATATCTTGATCGTCTATAGGGATCCAAATTGTTTTATGTTAGGATACCACGGGCATCCACAGGTTCCCCATGGTAGTGGGATCATTTTAGGTGCCATGATAATTCATAAAGGGTAGAGAGAGGCTCCATAGGGATCTGAATAAAAGCATGGACATGTGTGATAGGAACTATGGTGACTATTGGGTTTAGGCCTTCTATAATCCTCAAGACAAATCTGAGGATTATTTTTTTGTGTCTTTGGGATGTTCTCCTTGCTCAATCAGTGAGATGACTGTAGGTTTCACTCTGGCATGTCCTGTATATGAACAATGACATTGATTAAACACTAATATCATTTTACAACTAACATATTACATGAATTAAAATGTCCCTATAAAGTTTCATATTTTCTCACCTAGTAAAATGAGGTTTTGATCATTTTCTCACTCATCACCTCCTTATAGGGATCCTTGTCATCCTTTGTTAAACCCTCCCACTCCTCCTTGGAGAAGTAAACAGCAACTTCATCAAATTGTATCTAAAACATCAATAAATCCTTCAGATCAGTTTTTTTTGGACAATATCAACTTTTGTAATTCAAATATTCCACAACAAGCAAAGAGAAGCACAAAGGAGCTTATAGATTGGAGAAATAATTGATAAAAGCAAATGGATGAGTTTTATCTTTTCTTTTTTCTATCTGACGGTTATATCTTATTTCTTAAATTTCCATTAAAGTAAACTGAATTTGTATGAGTACGTTATCTTGTTCATATTGATTGCATAACCCGTTTGTTTCCTCTAAATTAAACTAAACATATTCAAACAAAACAAAAATTAACAATTTTGTTCACATACAGTATTTATATACATATCATTCAAAATAGTAATGACATTTCCAACCTTGTCAGAGCGGTTTCTCCTTTAGAAATAGAGGGTCTCCTTTCTAGGTTTTAGGTCCCCATCATGACCGCCGAGCCCCGTCCCCCTCCACGCCAAGATATGTTATTTGTGTTAAAAAAGCAAGGGTTGTCCCTCTCTACTCTCCAGCCATGGGCTTTAAACCTCCATCTACTGAGGATTAGAGTCATCCAGTGTGTGTGTAATTTTTTGTTTATTGCTATATAATTTTGTTTTTAACTATTGACAGATCAAGTTTGTCAGACTTCCAGTTCTTTGCTGTATGGCTCTTGGTAGCTAAATAGAAGGAGCTTGTTGTGAGGGTCGTAAGGGTTTTCACCAGAATCTCTAGTAGATACACCTCTAATTCCCCCCTTACTGGGGTGCTAAACAACTCTGTGGCTAGTTGTGAAACAGCTCTCCATAGCTATTGGACCTTGGGACAAAGCCACCAGGTATGGATAAAGGACCCCGTAACCTGGCAGCCCCTAATGCAGTATGGGCTTTCTGTCGTTTTCCACTTGGAAAGCTTTTCTGGTGTTATATATGTTGGGTGCGGTATCTTTACTGCAGTTTTCCAGTAGATTTTGATTAAGGGACCCTCTATAAATGCCTTTCCAGGCAGTTTCCCATTTCTTCATATCCCAGATTTGATTCAAATCCTCCCATTCCCTAACATAGTTGTCTTTGGTGTTGCTGAGAGGAGAGTTGCAGATGTCATATATACCCCCTATTATTCCTTTAGAAAGAGGATGTTTCTGAGTGATGAGGGACAGACGCTTTTTCTTAGGAGGGCCCTGGGGCTTTATTAAAGAGTTCAAAAAGAATTTACAGAAGTTGTAGTGTTTGCTTACTGGGAGGTTGTGTTTATCCTTAAATATATCAAAAGTGATAGGTCGTCCCTCTTCTATCCAGGCACCCTAACTATCTAGGCCCCTCGACTTCCACCAAATTTAGATTTTTCTACTCAGGTCTTTAGGGGCCTGCGGATGGGAGATTATTGATTTCAAATGTGACGGGTTGGAGAATAAGGTGGAGTGTGTCATGGCCCACTTCCAGGAGTGAATTGTATGCAGAATAACTGGGTGTTTTAATCAAATGACCTGCTCCAGGGCACTATTTAACCAAACCAGAGTATCCCACGAAAAGGGATGTATGGACTGATTTTCAATAGACGTCCACGAGGGTTGGTGCAGAGGCGAGTGTACGATAGGGATGTAACAAAGTTGTGCAGCCCTATAGGTCCGGGCAGCACAGGCCCCCAATAGTTTTGTGTTTAAACATAGTCGTTTTACTGATTCGTGGGGGCTTGTCTTGCCAAATGAACCTAAAAACCTTACTCTGAAAGCCATTCAAATCCTTCACATTCACGAAAACAGGGAAAGTTCTGAACAAATATAATAGTTTCGGAAAGGTATTCATCGTAAATGAATTAATCCTCCCTAGCCAGGAAATAGAGTATATAGACAATTTTGTTATGTCTTCACTCGGAGACTTAAAGAGGGTAATGTAATTCACCTTATATAAGGTGTCTAAGTGGGAAGTGATTTTCAGGCCTAAGTATTGTATTAATTATTTAGCCATTGGAACTGATAATCCTCCTGCAATTAATCCTTATCTTGTGTTGGTAGGTCTATCGCTAACGCTTCTGTTTTTCTGTTTCTGATTCTGTTTCTGATTAAACTATATTTGTGTAGGGCTTGCACTAATTTTGGCATGGAATGGGTCAGATTCTTTAAAGGGCACAGTATATTGTCTGTGAAGAGGCTAATTTTAAATGGTAATGACCTATGAGTAACCCAGTGATTTCAGAATCCGCTCTAATTGCCTGGGCCAGTGGCTCTATATCTACAGCAAAGAGCAGGGGGGGAAAGAGGGCATCCTTACTGTCATAACTCAAGTTGGGCACTAGTTGTGCCTACCAGGAGGGACTGTTATATACCAATAGCCGCCATCTTGGGGCTGGTATATCATCCACAGCTGGTGCCATATGGAGAGTAAGAGTTCTGGGTTTAGGAGACCCACTGTATATTGTGTTAAGGGTTATAATATGTTAGTATTATATTGTATATTGTATTATGGAGTGATAGCTATGTTTTAATTAGTCAACCCTCCCCCATTGTATAAACTCTCAGTCAGGAGTTGGCCATATGGTCCTTAGTGTAAACAAAGGAGATAGCAGAACAAAGAGATGTGCCAGACTGCCAGGCACCGTAGGACAATGGTATAGTACAGGGTCTTCCAGCCTCAATACTAGGGCCATAGGCCAGGGCAGAGATGTTACTCTCTCCACCGCCAGAGATAGAATGAGCTTGTAGCCACACCTAGTGGGCGGCCCCTGGGGAGGGGACTGATAGTTCCCAAGAATTAACCCTGTCACATGGGACAGAGGGAATTAGCTGCTTCTAAGGGCTATTCCTTTGTCCAGAGGGGGATGAGGGTTTGACTAAAGGTAGCCACTCCCTATAATGTGGTTTGCAAGGTTTTAAATAAGCTGAACCAATTCAATAAAGTGTTCATAATTTTCATCAAGACGTGGCGTGTAGATGTATTATTTACCCGGGGACATATGCTTGCAGTAAGATTCGTCAGACTTACTGTCAATATTGCTCAGTCTAACCCAAGGGCTGAGACATGATGTTCCTGTAATCACAGCTACCTCCAAGGTCCAGAGTAACCCAAATCCGGTCAACAGACCCCAACCAGAGAGTGGGTCGTGACAATTGGTGGCATAGTGGTGGGGTACTCTGAGAAGGACCAGAAATGGAACAGCAGTATGAGGACATGTCCAAGGAGGCAAGACGCAGGTTCAGTGTAGCCAGGGAATTTTGCCCCGGGGACATAACGCTGGAAGAGGCAATTAAAGGACTGAACCTAATAAAGCAGCAAATACAGGAAGAACGTACAGGGGTGGGTGTCCAAGCTCAGCAAAGGCTTGGGGTCAACCCTGCAGAGATGCCAGTAAGAGTCAAACTGGCATATCAGAATTTTAAACAGTTCCAGGATGATAAATACAGCATTGACGGATTTATCCAAGAGTTTGAGCAACAATGTAAGGTACAGGACATACCTCCTGAAGAATGGGCCAAGTTACTTTTGACTAAGTTGACTGGAAAGGCCAGCGCAGCCTGTCGGGCCCTTCCTCCCCATCTGGCCATGGATTACAACCGTTTATGTACAGTGTTACTGGGCAGATATGCCGTAACCCCTGCAACTTTTTTGGCCAGATTCAGAGGCACTACCAAGGGGCCATAGGACACTCATGTTGAGGTAATGTGTAAACTAAGGCGTGCCTGCACTCAGTGGTGGTCTACACAAGGGGCCACCACAGCAGAACAAATTTTGGAGGTGGTGCTAATAGAGCAATTTTTGCAACTTTGCGCACCAGAATTGAGGGATTGGCTGCAGGATCAGAAGCCAGTAGATGGGGACCAGGCAGCTAGTCTGGCCGACCATTTTGTTAGTACCAGAACTAAGAGAGTTCCCCAGATTACCAACTCTAATGGGCATACAGACCGGGGCTCAAGAGACTTGGGGACAACACGACAGGCCCCTATTGCACGCAGTGCGCCTAGCCATGTGCCCTGGGCGCAGCCTCAGAACGCATATGGACAGCGGGGTATCAAGTCAGGACCCATTCCCAGAGCACACCCAGAGCACAGATTTCCCAATAGAGAGTGCTTCAAGTGCAACCAGCAGGGCCACAAAGCAAGAGATTGTCCTCAGCTTCAGAGGCATCAGAGAGGACAGCCTGCAGTGAATTATCTGGGGGAATGGGATGCTGGAGCAGGACCTCCCAACGCAGCTCCCTGGGAGCCAGAAGCAGAGGGATGGTGCCATGGGATCCACACGGTGAGGAGAGCACAGAAGGACTCTGGGGAACAGCACAGACAACCAGTCTGGGTGCGGGGTCACAGGGCTGTGGGTTACCATGACTCAGGATCCGCAGTCACTGTAGTTCTACCTAAGTGGGTGCGCACCTCAGACTGCATACAGAGGCAAATGTGGGTTATGGTTGCTGGGGGAAAACAATTTTCCATTCCCATGGCTCGCATTCAATTGGACTGGGGCACTGGAAGTAAATCCTGCCTGCGGATGTTTTGCTAGGGAACGATTTGGGTCACATGGTGAGCCAGTATGTACAGCCCATAACAAGAGCTCAAACCAGAGCCAATGGATGCAGGATGAACCAGGACCCGACGGAATACCCAGAACCCAGGGTAAGTGACTTGCTGGCTACGACATTGACCTTAGGCTGGGCAAAGGGGGAAGAACTTAGAATAGCATTGCAGGAAGATGAAACTTTAGCAGGGGTAAGGGACAGGGTCGCCCAGGGCAAATCAGTGGATGATTTAGATAGTTTTGTATGGAAACAGGGGTTGTTGTACAGAATCAAGGTGCCTGGGAAGGATGAGGTAGAAAGGGAACCACGAAAGCAGTTAGTGGTCCCACAACAGAATAGAGGCAAGGTATTACAAATAGCCCATGAGATTCCTCTGGGAGGGCATTTGGGACAGAAGAAAACTCTGTGTAGGGTAGTAGAGGTATTTTTTGGGCCAGGATTAAATCAGGATGTAAAAGAGTACTGTCGATCCTGTGATGCGTGCCAAAGGACCCAGCGGTTTAAAAAAAATAGCAGAGCTCCCCTACAGTCACTCCCTGTGATGGAGATACCATTTCAAAGGGTAGCCATAGACATTGTTGGGCCACTAGCTAGGGTTAGCAAGACCAGCAAGAAATGTATTCTCACCATGGTAGATTATGCCACTAGGTATCCTGAGGCGGTGGTTTTATCCAGTATCTCAGCTCCTAAGGTGGCAGGGGCATTAATGACTATCTTTACAAGGACAGGGTTTCCTCAGGAAATTTTGTCTGACCGAGGGCCCCAATTTATGGCCAAAGTGACCGAACAGTTATGGTCTATGTGTGGCATAAGACACATTACAGCTTCCCCCTACCACCCCCAAACCAATGGCCTCTGTGAGCACTTCAATGGGACACTCAAACACATGATCCATACTTTTACTGATCAGGAGCCAGACTAGGAAGGATTGTTGCCTTGTCTGCTCTTTGCCTACTGAGAGGTACCTCAGGAATCTACAGGGTATTCTCCTTTTGAACTTCTATATGGTAGGCCTGTGTGAGGACCCTTGAGCGTGATCAGGGAGACGTGGGAAGGGGAATATAGTCACCACCCTGTACCAGTGGCTACCTATGTATTAGCTTTCAGGGAAAATATGGCTAGGTTGGCTGGAATTGTGAGGAGCAATATGCGTAAAGCGCAAGAGAGAGATAGGAGATACTACAAGGCAGGAACCAGTGACAGGGAACTGGAGGAGGGGATGGAGGTGCTCATGTTGAACCCCCCTAGCAGCTCATGTAGTGGTGACAGGGGAATGTGCCCCATTAAAACAGCAACCATACCGAGTCCCTGAAGCTGTTAGGGTAAGCATACAAGCAGAATTACACAAGATGTTACAATTAGAGGTTATTGAAGAATCCAGTAGTCCATGGGCATCTCCTGTCGTATTAGTACCCAAAAAAGACGGAACAACTCGCTTCAGCGTGGATTATCGTAGGCTGAATGATAAAACAAAAACGGATGCCTACCCTGTTCCACGCATGGACGAGTTGTTGGACCGGTTGGGTACTGCCAAGTATTTAACCACGCTGGATCTCTCCAAGGGATATTGGCAGATCCCTTTGGAAGAGTCAGCTAGGGAGAAGTCCGCATTTGCCAACCCCTTTGGACTATACCAATTTAAGGTAATGCCTTTTGGGATGAAAAATGCCCCTTCTACCTTCCAGCGACTGGTAGACAAATTGTTACATGGGCACCAGGAGTATGCTCAGGCTTACTTGGACGATATAGCCATCTTTAGTCAGACCTGGGAGTAGCATATAGAACATATTGCTAGAATTATGCAGGCCATTAAGCTAGCCAAGTTGACCATAAGACCAGATAAGTGCCAGTGGGCAAAGGCAGAGGTGCAGTACTTGGGTCACTGGGTAGGTAGTGGGAAGTTAAGGCCAGAACCAGCCAAAGTAGAGGGTATTGCAGCTTGGCCTATCCCTAAGACGAAAAAGCAGGTGCTAGCTTTCTTGGGCATCACTGGGTATTACCGCAAGTTCATTCCTGATTTCAGCACTACAGCCAAGCCACTGACCGATTTGACCAAAAAGAAATTGCCCACGGAAGTGACATGGACTCCTGCTTGTCAAACTGTTCCCCAGTATTGGCTGCCCTGGACTATAACCGACCCTTTGTGGTCCAGACCGATGCCTCCATGTATGGCATAGGAGCTGTGCTAAGCCAGACAGATGATCAAGGAGTGGTGCATCCTGTTGCGTATTTGAGCAGGAAATTGTTGCAGCGTGAAACAGCCTATGCTACTGTGGAGAAGGAATGTTTGGCCGTAGTTTGGGCTTTCCGCAAACTTCAACATTATTTATATGGACGACCATTCACGGTGACCACCGACCATAACCCCTTGTGCTGGCTGTCTAAGGTAGCCGGAGAAAATGGACGTTTGCTAAGATGGAGCCTGGCACTACAGACATTCAATTTCCAAATACAGAAACGTAGGGGTAAACTCCATCAAAATGCAGATGGATTATCACGCCAACTGGAGCTATGAGTATCAGCGTAGCTGAGAAAATCATGGACCCTTGATGTTCTCAGGCTACACTTGGGGGGGCAGTTGTCATAACTCAAGTTGGCCACTAGTTGTGCCTACCAGGAGGGACTGTTATATACCAATAGCCGCCATCTTGGGGCTGGTATATCATCCACAGCTGGTGCCATATGGAGAGTAAGAGTTCTGGGTTTAGGAGACCCACTGTATATTGTGTTATGGGTTATAATATGTTAGTATTATATTGTATATTGTATTATGGAGTGATAGCTATGTTTTAATTAGTCAACCCTCCCCCATTGTATAAACTCTCAGTCAGGAGTTGGCCATATGGTCCTTAGTGTAAACAAAGAAGATAGCAGAACAAAGAGATGTGCCAGACTGCCAGGCACCGTAGGACAATGGTATAGTACAGGGTCTTCCAGCCTCAATACCAGGGCCAAAGGCCAGGGCAGAGATGTTACTCTCTCCACCGCCAGAGATAGAATGAGCTTGTAGCCACACCTAGTGGGCGGCCCCTGGGGAGGCGACTGATAGTTCCCAAGGATTAACCCTGTCACATGGGACAGAGGGAATTAGCTGCTTCTAAGGGCTACTCCATTGGTCCAGAGGGGGATGAGGGTTTGACTAAAGGTAGCCACTCCCTATAATGTGGTGTGCAAGGTTTTAAATAAGCTGAACCAATTCAATAAAGTTTCATAATTTTCATCAAGACGTGGCGTGTAGATGTATTATTTACCCGGGGACATATGCTTGCAGTAAGAGTCGTCAGACTTACTGTCAATATTGCTCAGTCTAACCCAAGGGCTGAGACATGATGTTCCTGTAATCACAGCTACCTCCAAGGTCCAGAGTAACCCAAATCCGGTCAACAGACCCCAACCAGAGAGTGGGTCATGACACTTACCTTGTGCCTCTGCATATATTTATTGTTGGCTTTTTTTAACCCAGTAGTTTTAGGTGGGCCAACAGGGTTTTTATAGTATGTCTCGATCAAATTTGTAAATTGACCTCTGAATCTGAATTTGCCTAGGACTGCTTGGAGATTCCAGAGAATCAAATGACTTCTTGACATCAAGGGCAAGTAGGCACGTTGGAGTTTTAGAACTAGTAAATTATATTTATAACCTTTCTAATATTATCTATGGCCTGTCTAGGGAGAATGAAACCCACTTGGTATTTGTGTATTAACCTTGGTACAAATTTTGTAATGTGGTCACCCATGATCTTGGCCAGAAGTTTAATATCCCCATTTAGTAAAGGGATTGGCCTATATTCTTTTACCTACTGAGTCCCTGCCTTCTTTTGGGAATAGGACTATTTCTGCAAGGTTTATTTCTGGGGGGATTTATTGCCCTTCAAGTATGGAGTTATACAGTTTAGCTAAATGAAGGGTTAGTTGTACCAGAATTTTTTTATAGTACATATTGGTGAAGCCATCATGGCCCAGAGCCTTGCCTATTTCATACCTTGAATCCCTTTCTATATTTCCTCTTGGCTAATTTTAGAGTTCAGAGTTTCCAACTCTGTATTGGTCAGAGCAGGAAGATCGCAGGAAGGATTGCATAAGATAGTTTGATTTGACCCCTGAGGCCATGTATAATTTTTGATCACATTGGTGAAGGTATCTTGAATTATCATTGGGCTTGCAGTAACTGCGCCTGAAGAGGTCTTAATTTGGTAAATTTTGTTTTGTGTGCATTTCACATTAAGTTTTCTTGCCAGCATAGAGTCCTGTTTGTTTGCTCTAGAAAAATATTAATGCTGGGTCCTTCTCATGCCTTTTCCATGCATCCTGCCAATATGGAGTCTAATTTAACCCTTAGTTTTTCAATTTGTTGTCTAATTTTGTGTGATGGATTCCTCTGGTTGGTTAATTCAAGCCCGCTCAATTCCTTCACCAATTTAAGCTCCATAAGTTTCCGTTCTATTTTGTGTCTTGCTGCTAATTTTATACATATGCCTCTAATGTAGGCCTTATGAGAAGCCCAAATCCACCCAATCTCTGTATCTGGGATTAGATTAGTATCAAAAAAGAGATCAAATTTCTTAGAGATTTGGTCTCAAAGTGTTGGAATAGTAAGGAGCAACTCATTAATCATCCATGTGAATTGGAGTTTATGGTTATTACCTAGATTTATCAAGGCTTTCACTATGAAGTGATCTGATCAAGTACTAGGGGAAATTTCTGCTGTACTGGTGCAGTCTATTAGAGAGTAGTCTAACAATAGATAGTCTATTCTGGAGTAGGTCATATGTACAATACAGTATATGTGAGTAAAACATATTCTCCCTATCTAATAAATGTTTTTTCTCTGCATATGTCTAGTAGATTTAGCAGGGAATTAATTCTCTTTAGGTTATTTGAATATCTATTTCCAATGTTGCTACCGGATCTGTCGACCAAGGCATCTAATACTAGTTTATGGTCCCCTCCTAATATAATTTTGCCTTGCTTTACTTGCACTAGGTGTTTTAGTAGTTGGATCAGTAGGGGAATATACTGAAACCAGAGTGATTGGAACATCTGAAGATTTCCCCACAAGAATAATATAGTTACCCGTCGGGTTTTGTAACTATATTATTGTGTAGTAAAATGGCTGCACCTTCTTTTTTAGAGGGGTTGCTTGTTGTGTAGAAGGTCGGATAATGTTTATGTAGGAATCTAGGGACATTGTTTATTTGAAAATGAGTCTCTTGCATGAAAATGACTGCTGGTTTATGTTCTTTAGAATAGAGAAAGACTTTACGCCATTTGAAAGGGGAGTTAAATCGCTTAACGTTGTGCGTTAGGCACACATACTCAGAGCTACCAATTGTTCCTTGTAGATAAATGTGCTGATCTGAGGGTGCACTTACCCGCCCCTGGATGGAGGTGACCGGCGACTGGAGGGAAGGCCTTAAAGACTAATTTTGGAGTTTTTAAGCTGTTTTTTCATGCAATACTGGCAAAATGGAAAAGAGATTTTTAAGTTAGTGAACAAAAAACTGATAACAAAACATCATAAACAATAAAAGAAAACTTTCAAACAAATTTCTCATGTAACAATTAAGTATGCAACTGAGCTGCCTAGGGTAAGGGAGGACTAATACCTCCTAGGAAGTCGAAAACATATTACACTAATTCAGAGAGCAACAAATATTGGTGTTATGATATTGGTGGTACAAAGTTTGGAGTCCAGTAGCCAGATCAGCAAAAACTCCCTGCCCGAGATAGCCACTCGTTACCCAGGTGGATGAGCCCCTGAGCCTTGAGTGGCTGTCTGCTCTGAAGCAGAGATGGGAGTCAGGAACAGAAGGATAATAATCTTAGTGAGGCAAGCCGAGGTCAGTGGGAAGGAGAAGCAGCAAAGTCAAAAACGATCCAAGTTCAGCAACAGGTAGGAGATACAGGAACAAGCTTGATTAGAGAGTTCAGGAACACAATAATCTGGCAAGGATACAGAGACAGGAAGTGCCTTATATAGGCCAAGAACCGGACAGCTGACCAGACACAGCTAAAGAGAGTTGGCACTGATTTCATTGCTTTTAGAGTCAAGGTATCAGGTCTCAGGCAAATCTGCAAGAGGCAGGCTGGTGTACAGGTAGGGAAAAGGTTTAGCAAGCATGCAGACCAGGGTTCGAATCTCAGCAGAGTCAATTCCTCACATTACCCCCACCTCTATAGGCGCAGCCTCTGGATGCCCTATTACCCGGTTTAGCAGGGTACTGTGCATGGAAAGACCGAAGAAGATCAGGAGCGTGAATATTGTCCACTGGTTCCCACGATCTATCCTCCTCACCATAGCCTTTCCACCGAACCAAATATTGAAGCTTGTTACGGAATATCCTGGAGTCAAGAATTTTTTCCACTTCATATTCATCTTCACCATCCACGAGGACTGGAGGTGGGGCAGATAGGGCTCGGCCAGGGAAAGTATTTTCATGAAAAGGTTTAAGCAGTGCAATGTGAAACACTGGATGTATCTTCATGGAATTTGGAAGTTGCAAATGGAAAGTGACAGCATTGATCTGAGCAATGATCTCAAAAGATCCCATGAACCTTTGACCCAATTTATGAGAAGGAATCCGAAGTTTGAAGATTCTTTTGGACAGCCACACCTTGTCACCAACATGATAGACTGGGGCCTCCTTTCTATGCCTATCAGCAGCTCTTTTGTAACATTCCTGAGCCTCCAAAAGAGTCTCCTTCAACAGTGTTTGGGAATCACGTAAGGCGGTCAGCCGGTCAATGACTGCAGGAACGGGAGTAGTAATCGGGAGACTCACCAGAAAGGTCGGATGGTAACCATAGTTGGCAAAAAATGGGCTCAGAGAAGTGGAGCAGTGTTGGGCATTATTATAGGCAAATTCTGCCATGGATAAAAAATCCAGCCAGTCATCCTGCAGGTAACTAATATAGCACCGCAAATATTGCTCCAAAGTCTGGTTGGTCCGCTCAGTCTGTCCATTACTTTGTGGATGAAAAGCTGATGACAGATTTACATCGATACCTAGACTAGAACAAAAATATTTCCAAAAACGAGATGTAAACTGCACTCCCCTGTCAGAAATTACCTCATCAGGCACTCCATGCAAGCGAAATATTTCCCGAATAACTAGGTCAGCAGTCTGTTTAGCTGAAGGGAGACCACGAGCTGGTATAAAATGACTCATCTTGGTTAACCGGTCCACAACAACAAGAATGGTAGTGTGTTCCTTAGAGGGAGGTAGTTCCACAATAAAGTCCATGGATATAGATCCCCAGGGCCGATGAGGAATAGGAAGAGGCTGAAGCAAGCCAACAGGGGATGAGCGAGGAGTCTTATGTCTGAAAACAGACGTCACAAGAGGACACATACTTCATAACATCCTCATGATATTGAGGCCACCAAAAGGATCGGGCAAGTAGTTCTTGTGTCTTTCGGATTCCTGGATGACCTGCTGGTTTTGAGTCATGGTAGAGACGTAAAACGTCCAGTCGCACTGAGTCCGGAACAAACAGGCGTTGTTGAAAAATCCAAAACCCATTATGCATTGTCATATGAAGATCACGAGGAGGATCACGAAAAACTGGATCTTCAGCGTAGCCCTTCTTAATGCGGGACATTAGATCAGAAGGAAATGTAACACCTAAAAATCTACTCTCCGGCAAGATGGTAGCCTCGGTAACTGTAGTATGGAGGGGGTCAGCTATCCTAGACAAGGCATCCGCTTTACCATTTCGGGAGCCCGGGCGGTATGAAAACAAAAAATTAAACCTTGAGAAAAATAGAGACCAGCGTGCTTGTCTGGCTGACAGTCTCTTAGCTGATTTAATACATTCCAGATTTTTGTGATCTGTGAGGACAGTAATTGGATGGGTAGCTCCCTCCAAGAGATGTCTCCATTCGGTGAAGGCAGCTTTTATAGCCAAAAGTTCTTTATTCCCTATGTCATAGTTCCTTTCTGCTGGCATCATCTGGCGGGAATAGAAGGCACATGGATGTAACAACATCTTAGGTCCAGTCCTTTGAGACAGTATAGCACCAACAGCTGAATCAGAAGCATCTACCTCTACAGTAAATGGCAATTCTGGCTGAGGATGTATCAGGATAGGGGCAGATGTAAACAGAGTCTTTAATCTGGAAAATGCGGTATCAGCCTTATCGGACCACTGAAAAGGAGTCCCTTACGTGTAAGTTCAGTGATCGGTGTAATAATGGCAGAGAAATTCTTAATGAATCGCCTGTAAAAATTGGCAAACCCCACAAATCTCTGAATATCTTTTACATTCTTGGGGATGGGCCAGTCCAGCACAGCCTTAATTTTACTTGCGTCCATACTTAAACCTGTAGGAGTTATTACATACCCCAGGAATTGAATTTCTGTTTGTTCAAACTCACATTTTTCCAGTTTAATGTATAGGTGGTGGGTACGAAGGCGTTCAAGAACAATGCAGACCTGTTTTCTGTGATTTTCAAGATTATCAGAAAATATCAGGATATCATCCAAATATGCCACAACAAACTGATCCAGGAGATCCCGTAGTACATCACTGATTAGATGCTGAAAAGTTGCGGGGGCATTACAAAGTCCAAATGGCATTACTAGATATTCGTAATGTCCGTACCTGGTTCTGAAGGCTGTTTTCCATTCATCATTTGGTCTTATACGAACCAGATTATATGCCCCTCGTAGATCAAGCTTCGTAAATATTTTAGCTGAGCGAAGTCTCTCCAGAAGTTCAGGAATGAGAGGCAAGTGGTAGCGGTTTTTAACAGTGATGTTATTAATGTCCCTGTAGTCAACGCATGGCCGTAGGCTGCCATCTTTCTTTTCTACAAAAAATATAGGAGCTCCTGCTGGAGAAGTAGATGGTCGAATAAAGCCTTTGGCAAGATTTTCTTGTATGTATTCACGAAGTGCTTTCAATTCAGGCTCAGAAAGGGAATATATACGGCCAAATGGGATAGCAGCTCCAGGTAGCAGCTCTATGGGGCAATCATAAGGCCTGTGGGGTGGAAGCTGATCAGCATTCTTCTTATCACAGACATCTGCAAAATCCCGATATAGTAGGGGAAGCTTAGTTAAGTTTGTAGCAACCATTTCATTAATTGTTGAGGCAACAGGTTTTACCTTAGAGGGTTGACAATTCATTAAGCAGTGTTCTGAAGGAAAGGACAAGGTTCTAGTCTTCCAATCAATCTGTGGGTTATGCAGAGCAAGCCAGGGTACACCCAAAATCACTGGAAACTGTGTTGAGGAGATTAGGTGAAAAGATATAGACTCATGGTGATTCACTTCCAGAATCAATTTTAAGGGCACAGTCTCATGTGTAACCGGGCCTGACATAAGTGGAGAACCGTCTACTGTTTCCATTAACACAGGTGAAGATTTAGGGATAGACTGAATTTTATTTCCTGCTGCAAATTTAATGTCTATAAGGTTTTCGCCTGCTCCAGAATCTATCATAGCTGTAGTCGAAATTGTATTATCACCACATTGCAAAGTGATAGGCACCACCAAATGAGGATGTTGAGTCATCATACCCTCTTCACCATGAGCCAGAGAAAACAAGGGTTGTGTGACAGAATCCAGTTGGTCTGAAATCTGGGATTGGGGTTGAATCTGCGCACCCTCAGCAGCCATAGCTATTGTTCTCTTGGATTTGCTAGGACAATTGATGGCATAGTGCCCTGCACTACCACAATACATGCATAAATTGTGAGTGCGTCGCCACTGTTTTTCTTCGTTGGATAATGGCCCTCTTATTAGATTTACCTGCATAGCCTCTGGCTCAGAGTCGGTAGGTGTTTGTGGTTTTGGGGTAGAACTTCTTGAATAGAAAGTAGGAGTAGCACTTTGTTTAAAAGAGCTCTGTCTTTCCAATTTTCTTTCTGAAAGTCTCCGATCAATACGGATAGCCAAACGCACAAATGCATCAAACTCAGCAGGAAGATCAACACGAGCAAGCTCATCTTTTATAGCCTCTGAGAGACCTTTTCTGAAGTGGAACCTCTGGGCTGATTGGTTCCAAGTAGTATCAGCAACCCACTGTCTGAATTCAGCAGCATATTCAGCAACAGAGCACCTCCCTTGATGCAAATGAAGGAGAGTGGCTTCTGCTGTAGCACATCGATTGGGGTCATCAAAAACTAGGCACATGGCCTCAAGAAAGTCAATTAGATTACCCAAGACTGGACTGTCCTGTTCCAGAAGAGGGGAGCCCCAAGCCAGGGCTTCATCTTTGAATAGGGAAAAAATAAATCCCACCGTCTCTCTTTCAGATGGGAAACGATTAGGTAACATCATGAAATGCAAACGACATTGATTTAGGAAACCCCTAAATTTTTTGCGGTCTCCTCCAAATTTTTCAGGCAGAGGCAAGCGGGCATCTTGTGCAGGTGTAACTTTAGTAGTAGCAGCAGCTGCAGCATCATGTGCCCTGTAGCTGGTAAGTTCACTATGCATTGATTGAACTTCATTTTGCAGTTCAGCTACTTGATCCTGCAGCACTTGAATGGTCTGTGCCTGGGTCTGCATAGTTCTTGTATTAAAAGCAACCTGCTGAGCAAATGCAGAATCTGATCCAACGGTCTCCATGATTAGGCCAGATTATTCTGTTATGATATTGGTGGTACAAAGTTTGGAGTCCAGTAGCCAGATCAGCAAAAACTCCCTGCCCGAGATAGCCACTCGTTACCCAGGTGGATGAGCCCCTGAGCCTTGAGTGGCTGTCTGCTCTTAAGCAGAGATGGGAGTCAGGAACAGAAGGATAATAATCTTAGTGAGGCAAGCCGATGTCAGTGGGAAGGAGAAGCAGCAAAGTCAAAAACGATCCAAGTTCAGCAACAGGTAGGAGATACAGGAACAAGCTTGATTAGAGAGTTCAGGAACACAATAATCTGGCAAGGATACAGAGACAGGAAGTGCCTTATATAGGCCAAGAACCGGACAGCTGACCAGACACAGCTAAAGAGAGTTGGCACTGATTTCATTGCTTTTAGAGTCAAGGTATCAGGTCTCAGGTAAATCTGCAAGAGGCAGGCTGGTGTACAGGTAGGGAAAAGGTTTAGCAAGCATGCAGACCAGGGTTCGAATCTCAGCAGAGTCAATTCCTCACAATTGGTATACATTTGCAATTAGTATTAATTTGGCCTATTGTACAGCTCCTTCAGATTTATCAATCCAAAGATTTTAAGTCCCCGGATATACCAAAGAAACTTTAGGTATTTAAGACTGCAAAGCTAATTTCTTTTATCTTATGTTGTTTGAGGTAACTTTTTTGTCTCTTATAAGGAACTACTTGTTGCGTAGAGGGTTGCGTAATCTAGTCCACTCCTGTATTTGCAGATTTATCTCCTCCCTCTGAAGGTGGAGTATGTTGGGAAGATGTATTTCTCTTTGGCTTTTTACATCCGTTCATTGTCTGGAAGGGCGATCTCTTATAGGGATAGGCAGTGCTGCCATAGTAGTTCCCTCTGGGATTAATTGTAGGGTGGACAACAGATTCTGTCAGTTCTCCAATGAGTTTACAGCATAAGCCTGGTACTTATAGTTAAAAAGTAAGCTGAAAGGGAATCCCCATCTGTAGGAAATATTATGCTTTATCAAGATCTCCAAGGCGGGTTTTATCTCCCTCCGTTTCACCAGGGTTGAAGCTAGATCAGCATAAACTTGCAACTGTGCCCCATCAGGCCCCACAATTTTAAGTAACATCCTTAAAGCTGTAATGAGAAAGTCTTTAGAGCTTTGATTCCGAAAGCAGATTACAATGTCCTTAGGTTGTTCCAAGTAATGTATGGGAGTAAATTAGTGACTCTACTTGGGACCCCTCCGAGGCGCAAGTTGTTCCTCCTGAACCTATTTTCGTTTAAGACACATATGTTAAATATTGAAACAAAGACGCAAATTCTTTATTCAATTCCAACAATTCAACAAGCCCGCAATTGCAAAATTCTAACCCGCAGACATGTGGCCTGTATGACGGTAATTATGGGCTTGGAATTAAATAGGGTCCATGGTCATGTTCATACAGTCACTAAATAGAAAGGCACAGTTGGTATACATTGTTATTTAATTCATCCATTTGCTTTTATCTATTCTGTCTACAATCTGTCAGCTCCTTTGTGCTACTTGGTTCTCTTTGCTTGTTGTGGAATATTTGAATGACAAAAGTTGAAATTGTCGAAAAAAAAAAACTGATCTGAAGGATTTATTGATGTTTTAGATACAAGTTGATGAAGTTGCTGTTTACTTCTCCAAGGAGGAGTGGGACGGTTTAACAGAGGAATACAAGGATCCCTATAAGGAGGTGATGAGTGAGAATGATCAAAACCTCATTTTACTAGGTGAGAAAATATAAAACTTTATAGGGACATTTTAAATCATGTAATATGTTAGTGGTAAAATGATATTAGTGTTTAATCAATGTCATTGTTCATATACAGGACATGCCAGAGTTAAACCTACAGTCATCTCACTGATTGAGCAAGGAGAACATCCCAAAGACACAAAAAAATAATCCTCATATTTGTCTTGAGGAGTTATTCATATGTTTCCTGTCTCATATAGAAGCACAAATAGTAGTAAGATAATCAGAATATTAATAGCCCAAGTGTAGGAGTGGGGGAAATTATATAATATTAAATATAAATTGCCATCTGAGGGGGGTAATTCATAAGCAATAAAATAGCAGCATTGTCATAATATGAATTAGCCCTTACACAAATATTGTATTGTGTTTCTCGTTTCTGGTTCATGATTTTGGGATGCTGAGTCTTTTTACGATTTGTCTCTTAAATCAGGATAACATCTCTATGTGTGTGACAGTAACCCAGGGCTGCACTACATTGTGTGGGGGGTTTATATCAGGATAACATATCTATGTGTGTGACAGTAACCCAGGGCTGCACTACATTGTGTGGGGGGTTTAACCCTTTTATGTTCTGTGACATGAGAGACATTTGTAAGTTTTGTCAGAGAACAAACACAACTAGCAGGAGAAACTGGGGGATACTGGCCATCCCAAAGACACAAAAAATAATCCTCAGACTCTTTTCATCTGTACCCCTTTCACCCCAACATATTAAATGAGTTGAGTGGTACCTGGGATCCCTCTTCAACTAGGGGGTAATATGGCGATCCCCTCCACCATTGGTCCTTTTGAGTGGTTAAATTATTAACCCTTAATTAACCAAACCAAACCCCTAGCGGGCCAGTAGGGCTAAAGTAAGCCATCAGCCCCATCCACTCTATTTACTCCTAACCCCTTGGGAATCCCAATCGTCACCATAGTTCCTATCATCCATGTCCATGTTTTATTTGGATCCCTATGGAGCCTCTCTCTACCCTTTATGAATTGTCATTGCACCTAATATGATCCCACTACCATGGGGACCATGTGGATGCCTGTGGTATCCTAATATACTACAATTAGGATCCCTATAGACGACCAAGATATTGTTGCTGTTCCGTCCTTAAGTCATGTCCGACCCTGTGAACCGGTGAACTGCAGCACAACAGCAGATCTTTCTGCCACTGACCATCTGAGCTCCCTCAAGCTCATGTTCATTGCTTCAATTATCTCATCTCTCCATCTCGCCTTCCGTCCCCTTTTTTATGTTACTTCCTTTTACTACATCACCATCTGCAGAGATCTTGGAGCCCAGGAAAATATATTCTGTTAACTGATAGAGTCACTTGCACTAGAATAAGATCCAATCAATCAATAATACAGACAATCATGCCAAACTGTACAGTGGAAGGTTTGATCCTGAGACTAAAGCTCAAATATTTTGTCTATTTCATGTGGAGACAATCTCCAGACCACAATTCAGCTTTCTTCCCCATCAGCGAACAGGGCTGCAGTCACCATCTGCAGAGATCTTGGTGCCCAGGAAAACATATTCAGTTAATGCCTCCACTTTGCTCCATTTATTTGCCAGGCACTGAGATTGTTGTTTGCCACAATCTTTGTATTTTTAACTTTAAAATGCAGGCCAACTTTTGTCCTCTCTTCTTTCACCCTCAACAATGTGCTCTTTAGTTCCTCCTAACTTTCAGCCATCCGAGTATCATCATCCACATATCTGAGGTTGTTGATATTTCTCGTAGCAATACTGATTCTGGCAGTTTTATCTCTTGTGCTTCTACCTCTTCAAAACCTGGTTTGCACATCTGGTAGCTCCTGGTCCATATATTGTTGGAGCCGAGCTTGCAGAATCTTTAGCATCAGTTTGTTTGCATGTAAAATAAAAATAATTGTTCAATAATCGGAGCAGTCTTTTGTACTGTTTTTGACGGATTTGAGCATAGAAAAAACTTTTTCTGCCCACTGATGAGTTATTCAGAAATGTTGGCATAATGCAAGCACCACTTTCACACCATCACCTTGTGGGATTTATACAATTTTCGCTTTTCTTCTTACCTGGGTTACTTTTTAAAGCCACATCAGATATCTAATTTTTGTTCTTTCTTTTTGGGTATATTCTTTGTTGCTATTTTCTGTACAATGTCAAAAACTTCTGTTGAAAGTTCTTCCAGCATTCTATGTACAATGTCTAGTGCCTTACATCTATTATTTACCTCAACTGTATATTCACTGGGGATATTATTTATTGTATACCTTCTTGGTCTGATGATTTTCCCTCTTTTCCCAGTTTAGTTCTGAACTTTGCAATAAGAATCAGTCGCTTCAGGTCTTGTTTTTGCTGACTGTGTAGAGCTCCTCCCTTATTTACTACAAAATGTACAGTCAACTTGCTTTCTATATTGTCCATCTGGTGATGTCCATGTGTAGAGTTGTATCTAAGGCTGTTGGAAGACATGTTTACTATAAGCAGAGAATTATCTTGACAGAATTCTACCAATTTATTGACTTTTAGGCTGCAATTAGCGTCAAATGTGCTCATTCCAGGGCTCGGGCAGTGCTCATCACAAGGCCTGTAGGACTTTTAGGCTGCAATGATCGCTGAAGGCGCTCATAACAGGGTTCAAGATGAGCGCTACGCCGCAGGTGCTCATCACGAGGGCCGCGGGACAGGCTGCAATAAATGCTGCACGGCCTCAAGTTGAGGGCCATAGGCGCTCATCGCAAGGCCCGTAGGACTTTTAGGCTGCAATGATCGCTGAAGGCGCTCCTTGCAGGGTTCAAGATGAGCGCTACGACGCAGGTGCTCATCGCGAGGACCGCGGGACAGGCTGCAATGAATGCCGAGTGGCCTCACGATGAGTGCCATAGGCGCTCATCGTGAGGCCTGTAGGACTTTTAGGCTGCAATGAGCGTAGAAGGCGCTCATTACAGGGCTGTAGATGAGCACCGCAGGCGCTCATCTCGAGGACCACTGCAATTTCCCTGTATTTACACATGCAGTAACATCACTCCTACAATAGTATTATTATATTCCGGTATATTTTACTCTACTCACACCAGATAACTAATCAGTGATCCAGTTAACCCCCAAATTATCTACTTGTCACTAATTAGAACATTAATCACTTTATTTACCTGCTGAGGAGACACAATGATCAGCTTCCGGCCGCACTGCTGGAAAAGGAAGAGGAAGTGAATGTTCACTGCACTAGACTATAAGTCCCTGAACCCCCCACAGTACAAGCAGTAGCCAATCAGTAAAGTAAAGGGTATAGTCCAGTTTCCATGGTGACACAGCATGTATAGCAGTATGTCTCACTCTCTGCATCTCTCTGGTTAGGTTAGGGCTGGGAAGAGGTGTAGGGGTTTAGGATTAGGGCCAGCAAGGGTGTTAGGGGGTTAGGTTTAGGGTTGGGCCTGGTAACTGATTTAGGGGTTTAGGGTTAGGGCCAGCAAGGGGTGTAGGGGGTTCGGTTTAGGGTTAGGCCTGCTAACTGGTGTAGGGGGTTAGGGTCAGGGCCAGCAAGGGGTGTAGGGGGTTAGGGGCTTAGGGACTACATCAAGAAGCAAGCGCACCCGGCAACAGGAGGCTTCCAGTGCCCTGCACGCGGGCACGGCACGCAAGCACGTGTTAGCATAAAACAGGAAAGGTTCGTCTATCTATCCCAAATCTATCTCTCTATTTATCTATCCCAAATCTATCTATCTATAAGTATATCTGTCTATCTATATATCTCATATCTATCTACCTAATGTATATTTATCTATCTATATGTATATCTATCTCATATTTATCTATCTATCTATATATCTATCTACCTATCTCTATATATTATATCTATCTATCAAGCTATCTGTATATCTATCTAGCTATCTACCTACCACTATATATTATACCTATCTATCTATCTATCTATCTATCTATCTATCTATCTATCGATCTATCAAACTATCTATCTACCAATCTCTATATATTATATCTATCTATATATCGATCTATCTGTATATCTATCTATCTATCTAGCTGTCAGTTTGGAGGGAGGGGTGTATATATGTTTTTATTTCATATGTATTTGTACTTATTTATACATATATAGTGATGGGAGATGATTTCTCTCTCTGTGAATATATACAGTTGCAAGCAAAAGTATGTGAACCCTTTGGAATGATATGGATTTCTGCACAAATTGGTAAAAAAATGTGATCTGATCTTCATCTAAGTCACAACAATAGACAATCACACTCTGCTTAAACTAATAACACACAAAGTATTAAATGTTACCATGTTTTTATTCAACACACCATGTAAACATTCACAGTGCAGGTGGAAAAAGTATGTGAACCCTTGGATTTAATAACTTGTTGAACCTCCTTTGGCAGCAATAACTACAACCAAACGTTTCCTGTAGTTGCAGATCAGATGTGCACAACGGTCAGGAGTAATTCTTGACCATTTCTCTTTACAGAACTGTTTCAGTTCAGCAATATTCTTGGGATGTCTGGTGTGAATCGCTTTCTTGAGGTCATGCCACAACATCTCAATCGGGTTGAGGTCAGGACTCTGACTGGACCACTTCAGAAGGCGTATTTTCTTCTGTTCAACCCATTCTGTTGTTGATTTACTTCTATGCTTTGGGTCGTTGTCCTGTTGTAACACCCATCTTCTGTTGAGCTTCAGCTGGTGGACAGATGGCCTTAAGTTCTCCTGCAAAATGTCTTCATAAACTTGGGAATTCATTTTTCCTTCGATGATAGCAATCCGTCCAGGCCCTGATGCAGCAAAGCAGCGCCAAACCATGATGCCCCCACCACCGTACTTCACAGTTGGGATGAGGTTTTGATGTTGGTGTGCTGTGCCTCTTTTTCTCCACACATAGTGTTGTGTGTTTCTTACAAACAACTCAACTTTAGTTTCATCTGTCCACAGAATATTTTGCCAGTACTGCTGTGGAACATCCAGGTGCTCTTGTGCAAACTGTAAACGTGCAGCAATGTTTTGCTTGGATAGCAGTGGCTTCCTCTGTGGTATCCTCCCATGAAATCCATTCTTGTTTAGTGTTTTACATATCGTAGATTCGCTAACAGGGATGTTAGCATATGCCAGAGACTTTTGTAAGTCTTGAGCTGACACTCTAGGATTCTTCTTCACCTTATTGAGCAGTCTGCGCTGTGCTCTTGCAGTCTTTACAGGACGGCCACTCCTAGGGAGAGTTGCAGCAGTGCTGAACTTTCTCCATTTATAGACAATTTGTCTTACCGTGGACTGATGAACAGCAAGGCTTTTGGAGATACTTTTGTAACCCTTTCCAGCTTTATGCAAGTCAACAATTCTTAATCTTAGGTCTTCTGAGAGCTCTTTTGTGTGAGACATCATTTACATCAGGCAATGCTTCTTGTGAAAAGCAAACCCAGAACTGGTGTGTGTTTTTTATAGGACAGGGCAGCTGTAACCAACACCTCCAATTTCATCTCATTGATTAGACTCCAGTTGGCTGACACCTCACTCCAATTAGCTTTTGGAGATGTCATTATTCTAGGGGTTCACATACTTTTTCCACCTGCACTGTGAATGTTTACATGGTGTGTTCAATAACAACATGGTAACATTTCATTCTTTGTGTGTTATTAGTTTAAGCAGAGTGTGATTGTCTATTGTTGTGACTTAGATGAAGATCAGATCACATTTTATGACCAATTTGTGCAGAAATCCATATAATTCCAAAGGGTTCACATACTTTTGCTTGCAACTGTATTTATAGTGTAGGGCAGTGTATACCATGGTATATATGTATTTATATTTAGAGTATATCTATCTACACATATATACCCATATACATATGTAAAAAATAAATCCATAATCACATGCTCATTTTAGCCAAAAAAATCAATTACATGTAAAAAGATATATAATATAATTGTTATAATATGACCTTCTCTGTATAATATTACATGTGGCCCTTCTAATTCATTTCCAGACGTTGTATATTAGAAGGATTCTTTATGTTATGCATTTTTCTACAGTATACTAACATTAAAGGCTTACATTTTTAGCTGTTAGTCAGTCTTTCTAATCCACCCATGACAAACATATTCTCATCTTTTGGTAATTAATTTCTTTAGAAATAATTAGTCATTATCCCCGGCACTTCTTTATTTTTCAGTCAAGTTAGCTGCAGAAAAAAACTGGGCATGCTCAGAGCCAGACATCCAATCTAATGTTTTATGTTTTAAGGAGTAACTAACTACCTGTAACTGGACATCATTAAGATGACATTGTCATGCTTTTCTTTATATAACTCCTTGGTGCTCATTCTGGGTATATATAACTAATACTGTAGTTTGGAAAAAACTTCATATGCATTTTTGAAGGACCTCCCTGTCGTTTGATTGGGCAGGTTATCCTGCTGGTACATATTCTTCGACTTAGATATATTATCAACTATGTAGACTATGTAGATATTATTTGACTATGTACTTTAAACAGAACTGTATAGGGATCTTGTCTGAATCCACAGTTCCTCTCATTCATTTAAGTTGTTTAAACCTGTTAGGATCAAAAACAAAATATCTGCTGACATTAAAGCAAAAGTGAATACAAATATTTGAAACACTAAAGATTAAACTTATTTATTGTAAGATTTAAAAAAAAAACTATATTGCATACAATAATGAAAATGTTTTCATGTATGTGTATTGTACATATGATACTTCCGTGGTCCTTTAGTAAATGTCTTTATTTTTATTATATTTCCTTGAACAGATGGATCTATGAAACAGAATAATTCTGGACAACATTACAACACAGTGATGTATACAGAGAATTGTAGGACTGAAACCACCACAGAACTTCACCAAACCATTTCTGTTCAGTATAACAACAATGGACTAAAATCACAGAGACACCCTCAGCAGAACACTCAGAGAAAAAAGGAAAAGTGTTCTGAAAGTGGAAAATATTTTGTTAGCAAGTCTGCTCTTCTCATACATCAGAGAGCTCATACGGGGGAGAAAACATTTGCATGTTCGGAATGTGAGAAAAGATTTACTCAGAAATTTAGCTTTATGCAACATAAGAATCTACACAGAGGGGATAAACCATCATCTTGTTCTGAATGTGAGAAAATCTTTAACAGCAAATCAAACCTAATAAGCAATGTAAAAATGCATACAGTAGAAAAACCATATAAATGCACTGAGTGTGATAAATGTTTTAGCACACAGTCTCATCTCATTAGGCATCAGATAATTCATACAAGTGTGAGATCATTTGTATGATTGAATTGTGGGAAAGTTTTTAATGACAAATAACATCTAGTAGGACATCAATGCATTCACACAGGAGAGAAACAATATACATGTTCTTAATGTGGGAAAAGTTTTAGCCACAAATCAAGTCTTGATTCTTATCGGATAATTCATACAGGGGAGAAACCATATGTGTGTCATAAGTGTGAGAAATGTTTTATCAGAATTCAACCCTTATAAAACATCAGAGAACTCATAGAAGATAGAAACCATTTGTGCATTTTAGGGTGGTTAACAGGCACATGGGAAACACACATGAGAGATGTTATCTTATATATCAAGTTTAAAGAATATGTTTAACAGTTAGGTAGAGGGCTGTGTGTATCTTGCTTACCACTTGTTAGTTCAAAGAATATGTGTTTATAAAGTCAACAATAAATCTCTAAAAATTCGATTTAATGAATGTACCTATCTAGTGCCAGAGTCTATATATATATCCAGGACACCAGCCAGGTACATTCATGTTAAATCTTATAGATCTTTACATTTGTATAGATATTGTGTTTGTGCATGTGTGTGTAATGGCATTTTTGTGTTGTAAGAATTGTACATTCAGAAAATGTACTTAATATAAATTTTTATAAGAAGTTAACTTTTTGTCTATAATGGGTTGGTATTTTTACATGTTAGATAAACAAATGGGGAGCGCACTAGCACTAACTACAGAAAGGAACTTCTAATTTCATAAAATATTACCTGGGAAGATTGTTATGTGTAAGTAATCAAACTAGAAAAATAAAGAGGAAAGCATATGATGTAAAGCACTTCCTTTTGTAATATGGGAATATTGAAATAAAACGTACATTTATTTGCTGGTTTATAAACAACAAGCCATAGATAATCTGTAGAAATTATATAATTTGCTTAGAAATGTTGCCTCATTTCCATGGTGCACTGGCGTTAATTATTAAAATTGGGTCCAAGTTATTATATTTCATCTAACAACTAGTAATAACTGACCAATATCTGCTTAATTAATATATCTGCCCATCCTTATGTTTAATCCCATTTACAAATATGGGAAATGGAGTAGCTCTTTAATGTCATTCAAAATATTTTTATAATAAGAGTCTTGAATTGAAAAATGTAAAAAAAGTTACTATAATAGAATAGACTAAATAAATGATAATTTTGCAGGGCAAGTTACAAATTCATAACTAAAATACTATATAAAATGTATTACTGGACCGCTCCACACCCAGTTGCTGTTTCCCCAAAGGTAAGGAAATGATATATTGTATACAATATATAACTTGTGCACAAAAATGTAGATAAAAACGTTATCGTTACAGAGAATACAGAAACAAACAAGAGAACCTGCTAGTCTGAACACTTAGGCACATACAAAGGAGCAAGGTGGTTGCAAACGTAAGTGGTATGACAGGTAGTTGGTTGTTACAGATGTAAGGAATGTGAATGTGAATTATGCTTTAAATCTCCCCAAATAAGTGTCTGGGCTAGGATCTAGATAGCATGCAGGTATACAACACCACCTCCTCATTGGATCTTATAGGACACCACCTCCTCATTAAAGCTTCGGAATAGGTAGGTTGTATCTGTAGAGCAGGGAGATCCTTACAGGCAGGTTTTGTGATAGCAATATATGTTGGTATACACAACTACACACTAGACTATGGTACTGGCAAGTATATATTAATATATTAGACTAGGGACTTGCCCGTCAAAAAATGACGGCAATGAGATGTGTATGTTTGTAAAGTTGTTTAGTTATTAATATAGGTATTTGACACTTGTAATGTTTTAGTTATGATGAAATAAATACTATTGTGATATTTAACATGTTTATTTTTGTAAAATGTTCTTTTGTTGAACAGTAACTGTTAAAGCATTTTGTAGTAAAAGTATTACAATTTGAATGTAGGAACAGTTGAACTTTAAATTAATCAGTATTGTAAACTTGAGGTAATGGTTTTTTAACATGCAAGTTATATCTCAAGATTTGTTAACTTAAATATACATTGAATCCAGAGGAAGGCAAACAGTAAAAACCCTCCTTGAAACGTAGCCAATTGTATCAGTGAGGGAAAAAAATGAATTCCTTCCTGACCCCATTAACTGGCGATCGGATTACTCCCTGGATTAATGTTTAACATAAAAGAAACCATTTACATTGTGCCTTAAAACATGGTTGTGCTCTTAACATGAACTTTGTAATATGTCTAAGTAAGGAACTTGAAAGTATATTTTTTTAAACTTGAACTTTCTTATCTGTCTAAGTAAGGAACTTGAAAATATTTTTTTAAAACTTGTAACATTAGAAACAGTAACATAGTTAATTAACATTTGAACAGAATTTGTCAAAATAATGCAAGGCAAGTGTTTTGTGAGGCTAATCATGCATAAACAGTACTTCCATTAATTATGACTGAATTGTTTATTGATTTCTATTTTTCAATGGTTGACCTTTGTTTGTTGCTGTAGTAATTGTTTTAAATCGCACATATAGTTTAATCTGTGGAAAAGTGGTTCTCTAAAAAGAACTTAAACTTGTTAGACACCTTGTAAGCACTGTTCTGTATGTTTTTGACAATTTAATGTATTTTAACAGGCAAATATTGTTTTTTTAAATCTAATTTCTGTTGCATAATAATGACCTTTAGAAGGAAACGGACATTTATGTGTATTTGTTAGCAAAATTTGTTGCTTAGATTGTGTTTTTTTATATTTTTACATTTGCTTTTAAATTGGTTTTGCATGGCTTTTGTTTGTTTAATGAAAAGTTAGAGTACTTCATAGTAGACAATGTTTTTAGTAAAAATACGTCCATCTTCTAATAAATCACCTTGACTTTCATTCTTTTCAATGTAAACTTTAATAGCCTGTGGATTTTTGCACCGTGATAAGGCAACGTACAATTGGCCATGTGCACATACTGGTTGTTCTAAGAAAATACCCACAGATTTGAAAGTTTGTCCTTGTGATTTATTAATGGTCATGGCAAATGCCATAATGATGGGAAATTGTCTTCTTTGAAGTATAAAAGGGAGACTACTTTCACTTGTTGCTAAATCTATTCTTGGTATGAAAACTCTCTCTCCTTTATTGGTACCAGTAAAAATTTCAGCATCTATGAAATGGTCCTTTAATTGTTGAACAATTAATCTTGTACCATTGCATAGGCCTTTTTTGGGGTTCATATTTCGCAGTAACATGACAATTGCACCTTTCTTTAGCTGCAAAATATGTGGTGGCATTTCAGAAGGAGTTAGTAAGTTTATGAATTCAGTGGAAAAGTTTGCCTGACTTTCTTTGTCATCAGCAAGTACAGAATCAGCACTGTGATAATTTCTTTGGGGTGCATTAATTTTTTTAAAGATTTCATTATTGAGGATTAATGCATCCTTATTTTTACAGGTTAGGATGACTTGGTTGGCAAGCTCTGAATATTCCTGGTTATTTATGCTACCTTCAAATATAGCCGATATAAAATCTTGGTGACAAATCATATGAGGTGGGATGTGCACAGTGTCGTCAGGTAAATTTGCTATTTTGTCTGTTCTGCCTTCTCCAATTTTAATAAACCAATCATTGAAATCAGTTTGGCCTTCTGATCTCATATTTTGTTGCAGTTGAAGATGGGTAAAATGTTTCCATAGTGTGCCTGACTTTATATAGGTTTCGATAATGTCAGTTCGATTTCCATGTACAACGACAGGTAATGTTTGTCTAAAATCGCCACCTAACAACATTACCTTTCCACCAAATGGAAAAGTATTACCCATGACTTCACGAAGCAAACGGTCAATACATTGGAGGCTTTAGCATGAAATCATTGTGGCCTCATCTATTATAATTAATTTACTTTTTTTCAATTTTTTTGCTTGTAATGATGTCATGCAAATATCTGACACAGAGGTTTCTAAAATAGGCACTGGAAGATTAAACCCATTATGTACAGTTCTTCCACCTTCTAACAAAAGTGCAGCAATTCCAGTAGTGGCAAACGGCAGTGCTATTTGACCTTGTGCTCGTACAAAACTCATTAATAAATTATTTTAAAAATGTTTTTCCTGATCCGCCAGGTCCATCAAGATAGAAATAACGCTCTTTGACCATGTCATCATCTATTGCATTTTTAATGGCATTAAATGCTTGCAATTGTAACGTATTTAAAGTTGCAAGTCTTTCTTCTGTTCTTTGTACTTGTAGTTGAATGTCATTGTCTTCAATGTTTATGTCATCTATAAGACCTGGATCAGGCAAAGTGTGCAATAGGTTCATTGTATAGTTGCATAAAGTCTTCAGCCATATTACTTTTAAATGTGTCCCACAAAGCTAATGCATTTGGAGCATTTGAGAAGATACAAATAAATGCAAATTGTTCCCTCATCTGCTGTGGCATTTGACATAGTGCTGCTTCTTCTAGACATCTTTCCCATTCTGTATCATCAGCTACTAAGTTTTTATGTCTTGCAGATAAATGGAAGGATTCATATACTATGTCATTAACAGTTCTTAAGTTTTCAAAACTTTGTGCTCCAGGAACATTTAAAAGTAATAGTCGTAAGCAGAAACGTTCAAGATCTCTTGGACTGACTGTAAATTCTTGGGATTATTTTATGTCCTCTGCTTTTCCTAGGTCTCAATAATCTATTCACAAAAACATAGTGATATGGAATTTCAATATATAAGAATTGTGTTGCTTCTGAATCTGTCGAATTTAATTGAAACCATGCAGTTAGTGTAGTGTGACGATGCTCACTTTGGGCCAATGCATTACTTTCATTTCCAGCATGGAAATACACTAAATGTCTTTGTGGCAAATTTACTGCTAATCTATATACTGCATGTGATCTATCATGCATTTCAAATTTTAAAAGGCGCCACATAGCTTCTGGTGCACTTACATAGCGGGCATCTACATGAGATGCAAGTTCATCATGTACTAACTCAGTGCTTTCGGGGTCGTCTGCACTTTTGACGACTACAGTAGCTGCATCATAGGCTTTTGTAAATATATTTGTACACATATTTAATGGATTTGATGGAAGTGCAGGCTTCTACATTAATGTGTGCATTATACTTCATGAGTAAATGTGGATTGTAGGGTACTACATATCTGTTGTCAACTTTTTTCCCACGAATAATGGCACTATCTTCTTCTCTTCTTTTATAAAGTGGATAGCCGTCACAATTGGCCTACGTTTTGTCTCTATAATCTTTTGTAAAATCTTTGGAACATTTATTATTTTCCATACATAGTTATTGTGGATTAAGGTCGCCACAGGGTCCATGAATCCTGCGATGAGCAACAATCTCATAGAGTCTACCAGCAACAATGACTGAATCCACTTTCTCACCAGTATCTAATTTATCTTTTTCTTGAAGTATTATGAGAAGATGTGCATGTGGAAGGCCTCTTTTTTTAAATTCAATGGTATATACATAAGCAAGACATTTGCCAAATAAGTGACTTATAGTGATGTCACGTATTAATTTATTTAATTTAATTTTAAAAACTCTGGCTACTAAATCTGGTCTATCGGAAGGACTTTGGGCAAGAAGTAAATTTTGTGTAATTTCTGGCCATTGGGGATTACATGTAAATGTAATAAATAAATCGGGTTTGCCAAATTTGGTGACAATAGCCATAGCATCATTGTATCTTTCTCTCATATTTCGAGGAGATCCTTGAAAAGAAGATGGTAAAATGATGGCTTTGCCAGCTGTCATGTCTCTGCTTGTAGCCACCTCAGCAACATAGTCCATTAGTCCACAATATTGTTCTACACGTAGTTTATCTTGTTGATATTTTATAAAGTTTAAATTATTTGCAAATAGGAATCAATAATCCATTTTTGTGTTAGTTTTCCACCACATAAAATTTGATTAAATGTATTTCGAATGGCAATTTGAGCTACTTTAAATTCAAGCATAGAAACATTATTTCGGATTCTGGCTTTAGCATTTGGGTAGCTGGGAAGTGTTAATTGTGGTTGCCAACCTGCTTCTCCGTGTGGGAAAAAAATGGGATATGTCATTGGATCTAAATTTGGACTTAAGATACTGATATTAATGAATGGTTGCTCCTCATTTCTGGGATATATTCTAATGTCTCTTTGAAATGGTGGTTCTCCTTCACCATTTTGAAACACCATTGCAACCTCATTTGATGTTGGCAAATTATAACGGCATTTATCAGTATGTCTATCTCTTTTAAGCACCATATTGGCCTTTGGGATTGGTAATTGATGTCTTTGTGCATGAAGTTGTTCATTTTCTACTTCTGCCAATTTTTTATAAGCTTGAGTGTAGAGGGGTTATTGGCCATAATGTTATCTAGCTCTATAAAAACACTGGGTAAGCATTTTTATTTTCTTGCAGCTGCATACGTTGGTCAACAGCTTCCATTGTATCTAGGACATATAGTTGAGCAAATGTTCTTTGTTTTCCTTCCTCTGGATGTAAATGTGAAGTCCGATGGTAAATTTTGCCTTGGACTTTAAAACAGTAAGGACCATGTCCTGGTACATTAGCAGCTAATGTTGCCCCCATAGATGGAAAGGATATGCCACTATTGTAGGATCTTATGTTTGTCTTAAAAAAAATTGTAGTTTGGAAAAGTAGGTTCAGTCATAATGTTTTGTAAATAGATTGGAAATTGTTTTCTTTCTGGAAGTTTGACCTTTCCTTTTTAACAGCAACTAATAAATTGGTCATCTCTGGGTCTCTCCTGTTTAAAATGATAAGCCTCACAAAACTGACATTTAGTATTCATGTCCCCACAATTATGAACCTCTTCTGCTAAAGACTTGAGTGAAGGACAATTTGCAAAGCATATATCAGTTTCATTCTCAAATTCATCAGTTGAAATGTCATGTGATGTTTCAGGAACAGGTTCTAAATGCTTTGTTTTTTGGTGGCTTTTTCTGGTATATCTTTTATTTGTTCAGGTAAAATGTCATGTGATGTTTCAGGAAGATGTTGTAAATGCTTTGTTTTTTTGGTGGCTTTTTTGGTATATCTTTTATTTGTTCAGGTAAAATGTCATCTGATGTTTCAGGAACAGGTTCTAAATGCTTTGTTTTCTTAGTAGCTTTTTTGGTGTATCTTTAATTTTTGCAGGTGATAGTCTTTTGCTTGCAATTCTTTTGCGTTCTTTTTCTCGTCTAATTTCCTTCTGCTCTGGTGTCTGCTGGTTGGCCCAATACTGTTGTTGTGCTCTAGCTTGACGTCTTATCTTTTCTTGTTTGCTATCGTTATCAGCCATATTAATCTGTAAAAGAAAATAATGTATCATTAGTTTAGTTTGAGATGTTAAGTTTGTTTTTTAAATTTTTTATTATCAACAGTTTGTTTCTATGTGATTGTAGTTCATTGTAGCAGTACTTTCTTTGTATTGTTAAATAAGTTTTTTTTATTTTTTTGCTTTTACTTTCTGTCGTAGGTTGTAATATTTGGCTTACATGCATAGCACACTCAAGGTAATTAAACTATAGCTTCTTCTAGATGTAGTAGGTGTATAGTGTTAATTGAAATGGATATTTTTTTTGGTTTGGTAATTTCTTTTTTTGTTGTACTTTTGGCTTATAGGCATAGTAGAGGGCAGAAATTAGTCTTTGTAATTTGTCCTACAGGGGATTGTTGTAATAGTATTTTTATATTTTATTTAAAGGCTTATATGTTGGGGCTGTGAAAAGTTTTGTATTGTTGTTTTTTGGGTGTTAGTACTATTTGTTGTAGTATTCTATTTTATGTGTGTGGTTAGGTTTTATGCTTAATATTGTACATTAGGGCTGTTAATTGAGAATGAAAAATGTTATTTAGTCCGTGTTTTGACACTTTTGAGGACTATGCTGTTTTATGTTACTTTTTTTGTGGCTAGATTGAAGTTTGGGTTTACTGTTAAACATTGTTGTCCGTAAAAGACAAATAACAGGTAAATGACAAATGTGTCAGTAATATTTTGGTAAAGGTTATAATTAGTGGTTGTTATTGTTGTTGGTGTTTTTTTTTTCTGTTGACATGGATGCAGAGCAAACATGTTTATTTAGTTTTCTCTGTTTTTACTTGTTCTACTGTACCTTGTTTGAAGTGTGATTTCAAGCAGAATCTTTCTTGGTCCGCTGTTGTAAGTCTTCGTCCAATGCTCTTCACGCAGTGTCTGTTGTAAAAGAAAAATTAAAATGTTATTTGATTTCAATGTATTTCTAATGATTAGCATATTTCATTGTTTTGGTCTATTTTATCTGTCATGGTGCATTTTTCTGCTATGCTGTTTTTTGTGCAACCTTTTAAAATACTTTAATTGTATTTGTATATTACAGTTATCCTTTTTTTTTTACTGTAATTATTAATGTTTTTCCTATTTTGCATATGATCGCAATGTTTTTAGCATTATCCTGTTTTGTGTCCACCACTTTTGGTATGCTTATTTAGGCTTCTTTGTAAGCATTATAGGTTCTTAAACAGTAAAGAAGAATATTAATTAACTTTTCTATCTGTTTGTGTGATTTTTGGTACAATCCTGTTTTGTGTCCACGCTATTTTGCATACTTTATTTGCCTAATTAGTCTTCTTTATGAGTATTACATTTTGTTGGACAGTAAAAATTAATGTTTATTGCCTATTCTATATCATGTTGGGCTTTTTTGTTTTATCCTGTTTTGTGTTCACCACTTTTTGGTTGCTGCATTTGGCTTGTGGGTGATGGTTGGAGGTTATTTTACAGTAAAGAGGAGGAATACTTTTGTTTTATGTATGTTGCTAATGTTTTGGATGCTATCCTGTTTTGTGGCCACCTCTTTCTTTTTTTTTTCTCTGAAACTGTCTTTCCTTGTAAATTGTATAGGTCTTTGTGAAGTTTGTTGAACTGTGTTGTTTTGGTCTTTATTAAATTTGTATTTTTTTTTTTTCATTAGAATTTTTATATTGGCGGCCATTAAACATATATATTTAGTTTTTGTTTTTCTACTTCTTATACTATACCTTGATTGAAGTGTGGTTCTTGTCCAAATGACAGAGGGTCCCCTCCTGCCAATCTTAATCCGCCAATCTTCTTGTAGTGTCTGTTTGAAAAAGAAAGTTAAATGGTTAATTGTATATTTCTTGTTTTTGATTTAGCAAAGCATGGTCTTTTTCAGCATGTACCTCTTCTTCTTTCTTTCTGTTCTTTAAAAGTGATTCTCTTTGACAGTCCACGGTGCAAATTGTTGAGTGACGCTGTTGATGCAGAGTCTGTTTGAATAGTCAAAAAAGGGGAAAGATTGAGCTGCAGGTTCCAAATGTATTAGTGTCATATTATTTTTTGCTATGAGTTGCAGTAAATTAATGTCATTTAAATATACTTGCTTCATTAGTTTGAGTTAACATTAGTTTGCTGTAGAGCCTTTAAACATAAATGTGCATGTCACATGTCACTATACATGAATCCTATTTTCAAAGTTTGGATTTTTTTTTTGATTTTTTTTGCTGTCTTGGTAATAAAATTTAATATATTATAGTTTACCTCTCAGTTGTAATTTGCACAGTGTAAAGTAGGAAATTAGGAAATAATTATCTTCTCAAGTAACAGCAGCAGTTAACTATCCAGTCACTCCGTTCATCACCTGAGTAGAAATGTAGAATTTTCTGGAAAGTAGGCAGTCTTTATAAACTTTGAGGTGCCTCAGACCATTACAACGCAATACGCATGCGCTATTTGCGTTCCAGCGTACAATTTGTGTTCCAGCCGCCATTTGTCAAAATGTTGGTTAATATCAGTGAGTTACGTGTCGCATAGTAGGTGTTACGCACCTCATAAAGATGACTGTAGTGCTATTTTATTTTTGCGAGTCACTGTAGTATTGTTGCGTCTGTAGCCTCGTTTTCGTTTTGTTCGGCGGCCATTTTTTCTCTCGCTTAGGTGATTTTTTGGCTGTTTAAACTCTGTTTTTTGGACTTAAATGGATGTGTAACTTCACTTTTTGAGGTGCTGGATGCCCCACCTTGCTGTAGGTAAGCTTTTTATGTGTTTGTTGTGTTTATTTATTGTGTTTCTGATGTATTCGTGTCCGCCGTTTTTGGACGTTTTTTGCGTGTTTGGAATGGGTCGTAGGCGCTCCATGCCAGCAACTGTGGCCCTCACTACGTGAGCCCGCAAGGGTTAGCAACAGCTCTCATGCTCACAACTATATATGTGACTAGCGACTTGCCCGTCAAAAAATGACGGTCAATAAAAGAAAGTGTTGAAATGCTGTCTGTCCCACAATGTGACTGTACTGTGTGCCTCAAGTAACTAAATTCCTCAAAAAGCAGAAATGTACATGACATAAAATAAGAAAAAGTAAAATCACCAAAAATAAAAAATGTACATTACAGAACCAAAAAAAGAAACCTAAGTGACCAAAAATAAAAAAAAGGAACATTACTGAAAATAAAAAAAGACATTACAATCTCCCGTCACTACAAAACTTTAAAAAAAATTACACACCTGAAAATGAAATACATATAATACATACATATAATACAATACAACACAATAAAATAAAATACAATACAATTAAATAAAATACAATACAACCCTATGTAATATACATGCCACTATCTACTATACATGCCACTATCTAATATAAATGCCACTATGTAATATACATGCCACTATATAATGTAATATACATCCCACTATGTAATATACAATACTATCTAATAATACATCCACCTATCTATGTAATATACAATACATGCTATCTATATATATATATATATATATATATATATATATATATATATATATATAAATATATCTACCCTAATTGTAAGGTACAATAAAATAATTAAGACCACTTACCTTTGAGATGTTTCTTCAGATCAGCAACCTACGGTAAAAAAGATTCCAAAAATTAATACAACACATTTACATGAAATACCTAAACATTCAAAACATTGTAAACATTCTAAATATTCTAAATATTGTAAATATTATACTCACCTTTCCAGCATGTCCCGTTCCAGCATGTCACGTCCTCCATGTTCCGTCCGCCATGTTCCATCGGCCATCTTTGCGTGTTGTCCGGCGGTACTCCTGTAAAAAAAAAACATTACATTAGTAAACATAAAGAAAAGTAAAAGAAACACAATCTACATTATACTTACCTTTCCGCAATGTCTCCGGCCTCCTCGTCTTCTACGGAAGCATCCGCGCCTTTAAAAAAAAAAAAAACGACACACATCCGCCCTGGCAGATGTCTCCGACGCTAATGACCTTCCTACGGAGTGTTCCAGAGTAAAATTGGCAATGGCGGCTTCTGATTGGCTGAAAAGGCTGTCTATCAAATTCAGCCAATGAGAAGACCCCATTTGTGAACCAATGAAAAAAGTATACACCCCAAAATACAACGCTGATTGGATAACACACCTTTCAATCTTTATTTGAACCAATCCTAAGGCTTTATTGCCATCAGCCAATCACAATGGAATATACCCCCACGTACTGATTGGTGAAGACATCTGCGCCTTCCCATTGCCTGTAATATTGATTGATTTTAACAGTAGCCAATGAGAATGCGCAAATCCTTCACCAATCAGTACGTGAGGGTGTATTCCATTGTGATTGGCTATTGTCAGTGCAACCAATCAGAATGCGCAGAGGCTCCAACCAATCACCCTGTGGGGGTGTATTCCATTGTGATTGGCTGAAGGCATCTGCGCCTTGTGATTGGTTTAAATAAAGATTGACAGGTGCATTATCCAATCAGAGTGGGATTTTAGGGTGTATCCCTTTCTGATTGACTCACACATTGGCGCCTCCTGATTGGGTGAATTTGATAGACAGGGTTTTCAACCAATCAGAAAGCGCCATTGCTTATTTTCTTCCGGAAAATTCTCCTGGAGCCTCATTAGCATCGGGGATGTCCGGGAGTGTGGATGTAAGTATATATATATATATTTTTTTTTTTTTACAGGGCGTGGCAGAAGAGGATCTGGAGGAGGCCTGAGACATCGCGGGGAGGTAAGTATAATGTAGATTATGTTTATTGTATTTTGATGTATGTGTATTAATGTTGTGTTTTTTTTAACAGGTGCCGCGCCGGAGAAGGATTTAAAGAATGCTGGACGGGATATGGCGGAAAGGTGAGTAGAATATTTATAATGTATAGAATATATATAATGTACAGAATGTATAGAATGTATAAAATGTCTATAATGTTTATTTTATAAGTGTAAACGTGTTGCACTAATTTTTTGTAATTTTTTTTTCATAGGTGGCTGATCGCAATGGAAATCTGCAAAGGTAAGTGGTCTTAATTTTTTTATTTTAGCTTAGACTTAGATTAGTTAATATATAGATAGCATTTATTGTATGTTAGCTAGGGGTTTTATATCGATAGCATAGGATGGATTGTATATTAAATTGTGTTATTTATTTAGATAGATTGGGAATGTATTATTATATAGATAGGATGTATATTAGATTATGCTATTTATTTAGATAGATTGGGTATGTATTATTATATAGAAAGGATGTATATTAGATTATGCTATTTATTTCGATAGATTGGGAATGTATTATTATATAGATAGGATGTATATTAGATTATGCTATTTATTTAGATAGATTGTGTAATGTTTATTAGATTGTGGTGTATTGTATTGTAATTGTATGTAATTGTTTTGTAATTGTATGTATTTGTATTGTATGTATTTGGATTGTATGTATTTGGATTGTATGTATTTGTATTATATGTATTTCCTTTTCAGGTGTGTATTTTATTTTTTTTCTGTAGTGGGGGGGTTGTAATGTTTTTTTTTCTGTAATGTTCCTTTTTTTATTTTTTGTGACTTGGGTTTTTTATTTTGTGTAATGTAGTTTATTTTTTTTGTGAGTTAGTTTTTTATTTCATGTAATGTAGATTTTTTTGTGTGTGACTTCTTAGACTATTTTCTGTAATTAGAGTGGTGGGGGTTAATAGGGGGTAGGTAGTGTAGATGTTAATAGGTTAGTGTAGAGGGTGTTTAGTTGATCTTTAATGTTTTATTGGGGGTGGTATAGTGCAGGATAGTTTTTATACTTAGTGTCATGATGGTCATTGAGGACCATCATGGCACTTGTGTGATTAATGTAGTGTTGTAACAGGCCCATAATGGTGTTAATATACCCTTATGGGACTGATGGGGTTAAATAGAGGCTTATGGGGGTCTGTATTGCCCCCCATAAGTGACAGGGTTAATGAAGGGCTTATGGGGGTCTGTGTTGACCCCCATGAGTGACAGGCTTAATGAAGGGCTTATGGGGGGCTGTATTGACCCCCATGATTGACAGGGTGACAGTGTATTTTTTTTTTCTTTTACAACGGGTCCTTTAAGGACCTTTAATGCAGGGCTCGGAGCTTATCTTGGATCCCCTGCGGTTAATCTGGGTTTTCAATCTTATCTCGGATCCCTTCTTGGGTAAGTTGTAGGTGGCTGAGCGGTCCTGGGTCTTTGAGCCTAGTTTTCATTTTTTCCGGCGGCCATTTTTTCTCTCGCTTAGGGGATTTTCGTGTGTGTGAACTCGGGAATTTGTACTTAAATGGAGGTGTAACTTCACTTTCAGAGGTCCTTGGTGCCCCCCCTTGCTATGGGTAAGCTTTTTATGTTGTTTTTGTGAGTATTTGGTGTGTTTTCACTGTTTGTACTGGCGCGCAAGCAGTTAAAAGATGGAAAGTGTTACAAATGCCTTTTAGGGGATCCTATTGATGAATCTCTAATCCACTAAAATTCAATTTCGAATCTCCCTTTCTTTTCAATTGAAGGGGACTTTTTACTCGATCCATTCACTTGTGGAATGTGTTAAGCTTCTTCATCACCTTCAACTAGCAACTCCAGACGAGATTTGCTCCACTCAGGATCAACCACCCATACAAAGACCCTCCAAACTGTGGTCGACCCTCAGGAATCTAAACCGCCCAACACCGGCTCCAGACCCACAGCGGACTCTCATGACAGATCCCTCAGCAGCATCTTCCAGCAGGCTGGACCCTGCTCAAGCAGCGGCGGATGGATGATTTTCTAAATATTTAAATGTTTATTTAAAAAAAAAACAACAACTTAGTATTCTGTTAAGTTAGTTTACAGTTTACGAATGTTTACCCAATAACAAAGCTGTTATGTTCTTTCGGATTCCATGGTATTGCATAACATCAAGGACTCTTCATTTCCACTTGCAGTAAGGGGGTTCCTTGCTGACGTCTCTCTTTCTCATACTCTGCTAAACTAGTTCACACTATACTTTCATTACACATAATGCAAGGGGCTTCAACTCCCCTTACAAGAGGAGGAATGTCTTTATCTTATATAAGAAAAACAAGCCCTCTGTGCTTTTCCTCCACTTTGCCCAAAATAAAATCCCCTCATTCTTGCACAAAGATTATCCATTATTTTTGCCTCATGCCAGAAAACTAAAAAAGCAGGAACAGCTGTCCTTATTGACAAAAACTTTCCATTTAATATAATTCACAAAAAAATAGACAAAAAGGACAGCTTTGTTATCCTCACAGGTACGATATTAGGCACTAAGATTACTTTGGTTTCCATTTATGCCCCTACTACAGCTCCACATCAAACTCTCATACATTTACTAGAAACAATAGATGCTCAAGAAACAGTCAAGATAATCATAGGGAGAGATTTCAATCTAGTTTTAAATCAAAACCTTGGCAGGTCCAAAGGGACAAGTGTTAATCGATTTCCTAAAAAATTAAACAAATTAAGAATCTCCTGCTAAAACTAGGCTTGGTTGATGCCTGGAGGGGGCTTTACCCAACAGAGAGGGAGTACACATTTTACTGGCCTACTCACAAATCCTATTCCAGGATTGACACTCTATTTATAGATGCTACTTTATTAGAAAAAGCAAAATCTTCGGATATTATCCCTTGCCCATGGGCGGACCACAGTTTAGTGTCTTTAGTTCTAAATGTAAACCCTACCTCAGATATGGGTGGCAGATAAACGATATGCTACTGTCAAACCCTGATATACAGGACCAGATTACAAAAGAATTAAAGGAATACTTTCACATAAACACTAACCCCCATACTAGTATAGGATGGCTATGGGTAGCGCATACGGCGTATATTAGTGGCACGTGCATACGCCTCGCCTCCTCTTATGAAAAATTTAAGAAAACGGGAGAACTCATTGACAACAGAACTTCTCAAACTTGAGAAACAAAACCAGCAATATCAATCAGATTAAATTCGTCAGTGGATTGATACTATTAGATTAGAACTTGATAGTATCCTCTCTGATCAAACAGAGTAGGCCCTAAGAAAAACTCAAAACAAATTTTTCGCCCAAGCAAACAAACCCAAGCAACAATAGACTTAGTTATGATGGATCAGGCACAGATTCAGGAAACTTTCCTTAAATTTTGACATCTACACCTTACACACACAAACGAATGAAGACCTTCTAGCTAATTTTCTGGATAGACTAAATCTCCCCGCTTTGGAAAATTCACACTTAGAGATACTGAATTCCGAAATAACCTTAGAAGAAGTCAAAGATACGATTAACAGCCTTATTAAATTCCAGCCTCGTAGATAAGAGGCTTCTACGTAAATCCTACGTACAGCAAATTCTCAAACTTATGACGCTATTACATTAGCCCTGCTGCGAGCAATGTGTGAGCTACGGAGCAGGGCCATCCCTATGAACACTGCGATAATGTACATGAGGAGTGACAACCTGCGAGATGATCTTGCAGGCTCCCACACCTCATCAATTGCTGCGGGGGTCTTAAATGGGCCCTCCGCCGCAGTCCTACACATATGCCCTGCTGTGGGGGTACACCCTCTCTATGTGGGGGCCCAATCGGGACGCCTGAAGTGTCCCCACATTAACCCCTTACTTCAGGGGTCAATAAGGGCCCCCGCAGCCACCCCACATTAACCCCTTGCAGCGAGGGTCCCCGATCAGCACCCATCAGGCCCCCGCTGCATTTAAAACGTTGAAATTCACTGACGCAGCTCCGTAAAGGGCCCGCGGCACACTATTAGCAATCCCAGCCGCGGCACCTAAAATTAACCCCCCTCTATACTGCGGGTCCCCATCGGGGGCCCCGAAGTGTCCCCACATTAACCCTATGCTACAAGGGTCCATAGGGACCCCCGCAACCCCCCCCCCACATTAACCCCTTGGAGTGGGGGTCCCAAATCGGCACCGATCATGACCCTGCTTCATTTCAAATTTTACATTTTCCGCCTTTGCGGGTCCTTAAAGTACCGTAAAGGTCCTGAAAGGACTTGCACTAAAAAATATTAACCACGACCAACTAAAATTAACCAATAAAGACCCCCATAATCACCAATAAAAAATTAACCAATAAAAAATTATCAATAAAGACCCCCATAATCACTTAATTAACCCTATAACTCATGGGGGTCAATACAGACCCCCCATAAGCCAATAATTAACCCTATAACTCATGGGTGTCAATACAGACCCCCTTAAGCACTTAATTAACCCTATAACTCATGGGGGTCAATACAGACGCCCATAAGCACTTAATTAACCCTATAACTCATGGGGTCAATACAGACCCCTATAAGCAAATCATTAACCTTATAACACATGGGGGTCAATAAAGTCCCCCCATAATCACTTAATTAACCCTATAACTTATGGTGGTCAATACGGACCCCCATAAGCCAATAATTAACCCTATATTTCATGGGGGTCAATACAGACACCCATAGGCACTTAATTAACCCTGTCACTCATGAGGGTCAATACAGACCCCCATAAGCCAATAATTAACCCTATAACTCATGGGGGTCAATACAGACCCCATAAGCACTTAATTAACCATATAACTCATGGGGGTCAATACAGACCCCCATAAGCCAATAATTAACCCCATAACTCATGGGGGTCAATACAGACCCCCCATAAGCCTCTATTTAACCCCATCAGTCCCCTAAGGGTATATTATGACCCTTATGGGGCTCTTAAAACCCTAACATTATCCACATAAGTGCACTAACTAAATGGCACTAACTACAAACACTACACTTTAACCTCCAATTAACCTTTAAATCTAAACTAACACCCCTCTACTACCTACCTACACTACCTACCTATTCCCTAATAAACACCCACCACTCTAATTACAGAAAATAAAAAAACCTAAGTCACAAAAAATAAAAAAACCTACCTTACAGAAAATAAAAAAACCTAAGTCACCAAAAATAAAAAAAATCTACATTACACAAAATAAAATAACCTAAGTCACAAAAAATAAAAAAACCTACATTACAGAAAATTAAAAAATACATTACATCCCCCCCCACTACAGAAAAAAAAAATTACACACCTGAAAAGGAAAGACATACACAATACAATACATACATACATTGCAATACAATACGTTACAATACATACAATACAATACATACAATACAATACATTACAATACAAATACATTACAATACAAATAAAATACAATACCCCTAGGTTGGAAATCTGAAGGAACATCTGCAAAGGTAAGTGGTCTTAATTATTTTATTTTAGCTTAGAATTAGGGTTTCTGTATGTAGTTAGGATTTATTGTATATTAGATAGATAGGGGGATGTATTTTAGATAGTTAGGATTTATTGTATATTAAATAGATTGTATGTTAGATAGATAGGGGGTATTTTATTTGTATTGTAATGTATGTAATGTATTGTATGTAATGTAATGTATTGTATTGTATGTAAAGTATTGTATTGTGTATGTCTTTCCTTTTCAGGTGTGTAATTATTTTTTTGTTTTCTGTAGTGGGGCGGGGGGGGGGTTGTAATGTATTTTTTTATTTTCTGTAAGGTAGGTTTTTTTATTTTTTGTGACAGGTTTTTTTATTTTCTGTAATTAGAGTGGTGGGGGTTTATAAGGGAGTAGGTAGGTAGTGTAAGTGTTAATAGATTAGTGTAGAGGGGGGTTAGTTTAGATTTAAGGGTTTATTGGGGGTTATAGTGTAGTGTTTGTAGTTAGTGTCATGATGGTTCTTGAGGACCGTCATGGCACTTATGTGGTTAATGATAGGGTTTTAACAGCCCCATAAGGGTCATAATATACCCTTATAGGACTGATGGGGTTAAATAGAGGCTTATGGGGGTCGGTATTGACCCCCATGAGTTATAGGGTTAATTAAGTGCTTATGGGGGTCTGTATTGAACCCCATGAGTTACAGGGTTAATTAAGTGATTATGGGGGTCTGTATTGACCCCCATGAGTTACAGGGTTAATGAAGTGCTTATGGGGGTCTGTATTGACCCCCATGAGTTATAGGGTTAAGTGCTTATGGGGGTCTGCATTGACCCCCATGAGTTATACGGGTAAGTGCTTATGGGGGTCTGTATTGACCCCCATGAGTTATAGGGTTAATTAAGTGCTTATGGGGGTCAGTATTGACCCCCATGAGTTATAGGGTTAATAATTGGCTTATGGGGGTCTGTATTGACCCCCATGAGTTATTGGGTTAATTAAGTGCTTATGGGGTCTGTATTGACCCCCATGAGTTATAGGGTTAAGTGCTTATGGGGCTCTGTATTGACCCCCATGACTTATGGGGTTCATTTTAGTTGCCTGTTGTTAATAATTTTTAGTGCGAATCCTTTCAGGACCTTTACAAGCCTTTAAGGACCCGCGAGGCGGGAACATTTTAAAATTAAAATGCAGCGGGACCCCCAGCTGCAAGTGGTTAATGTGGGGGGGGGGGGGGGGGGGCTGCAGGGGTCCCTATGGACCCCTGCAGCAAGGAGTTAATGTGGGGACACTTCAGGCATAGAGGGGGGTTAATTCTAGGTGCCGCGGCCTGGATTGTTAATAGTGTGCCGCGGGGCCTTTAAGGAGCCGCGGCGGGGAATTTAAAAGTTTTAAATGCAGCGGGGGCCTGATCTGTGCAGATCTGGGACCCCTGATGCAAGGGGTTAATGTGGGGACACTTCGGGGGTCCCTATGGGGAACCCCAGCATTGAGGGATGTTAATTTTATTTGCCGCAGCAGGGATTGTTAATAGTGTCCCGCAGGCACTTTAAGGAGCTGCGGCGGGGAATTTAAATCTTTTAAATGCAGCGGAGACCTGATCTATGCAGATCGGGGATCCCGCTGCCAGGGGTTAATGTGGGATGTGTATAGGGAGCATGGGGGAGCATCACACGGCTGTCTCAGGCTGCTCTAAGGCAGCACGTAGAGGCTTTAGGGTCCCTTGCTAGCACTTTTTGTGCCCGTAGGGATTCTTACAAAGTGCGAGATTCACCTCATAGATTTAAGGCTGGGTGTGACTCCGTAGCTCTCTTGGAGCCTACTCTCGGCCATTTTTTTTATTCATCTCGCAAAGCAGGCTGCGAGGGATTCGGTGCCCGCAAACAGCAAAAAAATGCCTTTTGCGAGGACCGAGATAACTATTTAATGATGCCCTAAATATCTAATGATTTAATGATGCCCTAAATGTCTAAAATTAGGTAAATCACCGTAGCCAGATGGTTTCTCTAATTTATATTATAAAAAATTTGTAGACGTCTTGGAACATCATTTGGTAGCGTTATGTAATGCCATTTTACAAGGGGATCAGATGCCCCCAGAGCTAAATAAGCAAACTTGGTGTTTTTTCCCAAGGCGGGGAGAGACCCGCTAGAGGTTAAAAATTATCCCCTGATCTCCCTGCTAAATGGAGACATCAAAATATTAGCTAAAATAATGGCAAATAGGATCTCTAGCTTCCTACCTAAACTTGTCCACAAAGATGAAGTTGGCTTCATCCCACACAGACAAGCTGGAGATAACATTAGGAGAGTAATGAACGTACTCCACCTAGCTCATCATTTAAAAACCCCACTTTGCATTATAGCATTAGATATAGAAAAAGCCTTCGATTCACTAGAATGGCCATATCTCTATGCCATTTTCACAAAAGTTGGTTTCAAAAGTAACTTCAAAAATCTCCTCAAAACCTACTATCATTTCCCTAAAGCAAATTTAAAATTACCGGTCTCTGAAAATCCACTTCTAAACATGAAAAGGGGCACAATGCCCCCTCTCTTCTTTACTTTTTCCCCTGGCCATGGAGCCATTGGCACAGATGATTAGAGTCTCCCCCAAAATCCAGGGTTTCAAAATTACAAATGTTGTCTTTTTGCGGACGATCTGTTATGCACGTTAACAAACCCTATCACTTCTATCACAGTCCTTATGGAAGTTCTGAACAATTTCAAGTCAACCTCAGGCCTACGAGTCAGTGTAGATAAGACTGAAGCTCTAGGATGCCAGCTTTCAAATTCAGATCGGGAATTATTAAAGAACTCATTTAACTTTTCTTGGCCCAAGATTCACTTAAGTTACTTAGGAATTAAAATCACCCCAAATATCTCAGATCTTTACAAATATAATTATCTGGCTCTTTTTAAGGAACTATCAGCCGACTTGGAGAAATGGAATAAATGTAAAATGTTATGGTCTGGCCGAATAAACTCGGTCAAAATTAATATTCTCCCGCAAATATTATATTATTTTAGATCCTTACCTATCAAAGTTCCCTTTGCAAATCTAGATAATTAAAAAAAAAAAATTATTAGATTTATTTGGCGCCATAAACGTCCTAGAATTAACAAATCTGTAATGTTTAGGCACAAAGACAAAGGTGGACTTGCGTGCCTGTACCTTAAGCTCTATTATAGAGCGGCCCAAATCGAATTTCTACCTCAAGCATATTCCTTAGAGCATCAGCCTGGGTAGAGATAGAAAATCACCAATTACAACCCCTAGGGTAGAACAAGCTGGTATGGCTTCCAAAACCTCAGCGTTCGCTAATTAGGAGTTCTAACCCCATGATCAGATTGTCCCTAATGTGTTGGTCTGGGCTACTTCTAAATGTCAATTATTACCTGACTTATCTCCCCTTCTCTCTTTAACCACTTCTCCTTCCTTTTCTAACAACCTTTCCACTGACTCAAAGGATTGGTGGAACACTCAAGGCCTAGACAGAATAGGTGCGTGGGTAATCGAACATCAAATTATCAATTTTGAATACTTGTCTGGGGTTTGCTGTTTCTCCTGTTCAGGGTACAATTGCCTGGTATTTCGGGGCTGGGTCACTCTTCTGAGTGGGACCAGACTGATATACTACCGGATATTTCTCCCTGTGAAAGGCACAAGTGAGCTAAAAGAGGTTGCTCTCAGAGTGGCTTATCATGGCCACAGAACTAATGTAATAAGGTTGGTTCGTTCTCTGATGAGCGCCTCTGACTTAGTGTTTTTGTATATATATATATATATATATATATATATATATATATATATATGTATATATATAGAGAGAGAGAGAGAGAGAGAGAGAGAGAGACATAAGGGATGTTCTTGCTAGTCTGGATAGTATATCTATTAGACCAACATCTTTTCTGGCAACATATGATGTTGAGGCTCTGCATACATCCATTGATGTCAAGCCATTTCTTATTTTTATTTACATAAAATACATTTCTGTTGGACTGTTGTGTGTGGATCTGAGGAGGGCTGCTCGGGAGATGGGGGCCTGGCGCCCTCAGTGGAGACCGGATTGAACAGTGAGTTGACGCTCTTTATCATTATAGTACTAACTTTAAGATTCTGGACACAATATATATATATATATATATATATATATATATATATATATATATATATATACATATACATATATGTATCCCGCCTTTACTTCCTTCCCTTCCCTTTCCCCTTCTTATTATCCCTGTTTAGCTATATATTTTTATTGTTGAAAACGGAAAATGGTTGGTGGTGACGCTCACTTAAAAATTAATAACGTATATCTTCAGGCCATATTGATTTTTTTTTGTTTTTGTGTGTATCCTTTACACCAACATGTGCATGCCATGGTTTGTGACTGATATCATTTGGTTTCCCTTCTGTTTTATCTTACATTTACTTGTGAGCCAATAAAGATTATTTAAACAAAAATTCAATTTTGAAAAAAGTGTTACTCTAATTTCTCAAAAATAATTCAACTTTCTGAGTGTAGACAAACCAAGAATAGCCACATTCTGCATGTTACTCAAAGTGCACAAAAATGTATACAAATTACCAGGGAGGCCCAGTATTTCTGGTAATGGGTGCCTTTGTGAGCGGGTGAACCAATACTTTGACTTGTGTTTAAGATTCTTTATATTGGGTCTACCCTTATATGTGAGGGACATAATGGATGTTCTTGCTAGTCTGGATGGTATATCTATTAGACCAACATCTTTTCTGGCAACATATGATGTTGAGGCTCTGCATGCATCCATTGATGTCAAACAATTTCTTATTTTGTAAGAATGCAGTTTACACAGAACTATGAGAAGAATGACTTCTTGGATCAACTACTAATGTTCATCTTGCAACATAATTATTTTACCTTTGAGGGAAATACTTGTATTCAAAAACATTGTACAGCAATGGGGGCCTCATGTGCCCCTAGTTATGCAAATATTTATCTGGATTGGTAGGAGAGGGAGATGGTATTTTTGTGAGACCAATTCTATGTATTCTGAGAAAGTCAATTTGTGGCTTATATATAATGATGATCTGTTATTATTGTGAGATGGCAGGAGAAGGGAATTTGAAGAATAAATTCAAATCTTAAATCAAAATGATCTCAACATAAAATTAAACCATCATATTGATTTACAATTGGTTGACTTTCTGGACCTCACCATTAAGAAGAGTGTCAATGGTGAAATACAAACAGTTTTGTTCCGCAAGCCAATAGCCACAAACAGTGCATTACACTACTCCAGCTCACACCACCCTTTGACTAAAAAAGACATTCCTGTGGGTTCCTTGGGATAAGATGAAACTGCTCAGATATCATTACCTTTAAACAGCAATTGAGTGAACTTAGACAGAGACTGAGAAGTAGGGGCAGCAGTCAGACCTCCATTAAAAAGCCTTATCACCGGGCCCTACACACAGATAGAGAGCAACTTTTGCCACCCAAAACTCAGGTTTGAACTTTTACTAACAATGGCGTGAGATCACTTATATTCTAAATAAGTTTTGAGATCTGATTCTCAGCTGAGGTCCTGCATTGGGGAACACATTAGTGTTAGCTTGCATAGATCACATACAATTATAAATATGAGTTAGAGGATTCACATAATTGTGAAAAATAAGGGAACAAAAATAGCTTATGGATGGGTAAATTACTCTTAAAGAGCTATTAACATATGATGTCCCATATTGATGTCACATGAAATCTTCCCTCATATGGCAAAATGACTTTGCTAATCCTTGGGAAGATATAAAAAATGTGTTTATAAATAGCTCAAAAAAACTTTATATTTTAAAACCAATCTAGAGAAAAGTGCATCCTTAGTACTCTTTTTGGTTATCAAAAAGTTTTATAATTAGTTGTTGTATAATAATAATTAATATTTATACGGGGAGTATCTAAAATGACTTGTGTAAGGGTTATTAAACACTAAACTCCTTATTGCCATAGACTACTACCGTATATATCATTAAAGCAGACTTGTAATTCAAAGTAGTCAAAGGATATACCATATAACACCAATAATTGTAATATTGTATAATGATACTCCCCCAATACAAAAAATCCACATAACCAGAGTACTCGCGCTTCTGTAGAGATAGTCCCGACGGTCCAGTTTTGCCCTTCTTAGGGCTTACTCATGGGCTACTGAATTTTGGTCTAAATGGGGCTTTTATAGCCCTTTTCCCATCCATTTCCGCTTGTTTAACGCAAATTACGTCATTACGTAACTACGCGGTGACGCAATCAACGTGAATACGTCACCATATTTTTATCCATTTTGTTAATTTGCCAACCATTTGTGATTTGCCAATCAACTCCATTATACTCTCTCTGCCAACCATACGCGATTTGCCAATCGTCTCCAATAGGCTCTGCCTGCTAGGACTGTATAATGATGCTGATAGACTATCTAAAAGCCTGTCTTTACGATGTTTTGTCTTATGAATATTGAAATACAGAAGCTTATTCCTCCAACATATTGTTTATATATATCCAACCATATTATTTATTTATATATGTGTATATTGTAGTTGTTTATTACATCTATATCCTTTTGAGTACTTGTTGACTCAAAAGGATTCTGGGAATAGTAGTTCCCTAAGGCTAACGCTAATTTAATTTTAAGGATCCATTACTGTATCTCCCAATATTGTCAAATAAGACATAGTAATACTTCAAATATGATGTTGTGCATAAATACAGTGGTATATTGTGATTAAATATTGATGACTGTGTTGAGAATGGTGAATTTAATTATTTTCATACCTAAATATTTGTATTAGAAAAAATCACTTGTAACATATTTGTATGTGTATATTATAATATTGAAATTGACTAATAGTGTCTATTTTAAGAATAAGGTAAAAACTAGGTGCAATTGATTGAAAAAATATATATTTCTTAATTTACAGTGTTAGAGGCTAAACCTCTAAATGTGTTGTGATCTTTACCAAGTATAATTAAAATAATTGAAAATATTAAGGGTTATTCTATTATAAATTATAAAAAAGCAAAGTATGAAAACCCTTCATTGAGTCCTTGTGGACTTTGGGTTTTCAATAAAAAGATCCATTTGCTCTCTAACTTTAGAAGATCTTTATCAAGGTCCCCTCCTCTTTCATTGCTTCAGGTTTATTGCCATGAAATTGCTTTATGTGACGAGACACTGACGTGTCCATTTCTTTGGTCACTGTGTAAGTGTGCTCCAAAATTCGTCTCCTCAATTGGCGTGTAGTTTTGCCTATGTACAATTTAGGGTAAGAACACGTTATTATATAAATAACATGTGTGGAGCTGCAATTAATGTCATTTTTATCGGATATTTGATATTAGTGTTTGGATCTATAAATTTTTTCCCTGAAGAATAAACTTGCAGGCTTTGCATTTTCCACATTTAAATAAGCCCTTTGTGTATGATACCCATGATGTTTCCACTCGTTTAGATGGCTTAAAGAAACAATTCACCCATGATACTTTTATTCTTGCGATAAGTGATAGAGGCTTTTTCTGGTAGACTTGTGTGTAATGTAGAGTCTTCTGTTAGTATATACCAATGCTTATCTAGTATTTCTTTGATTTCTTTCCAATCTTTTCCAAATGACATTATACATCTTATCCACCCTAAGAAGGGCGAAACAGGACCGTCGGGACTATCTCTACAGAAGCGCAAGTACTCTGGTTATGTGGATTTTTGTATTGGGGGAGTATCATTATACAATATTACAATTATAGGTGATATATGGGATATCCTTTGACTACTTTTAATTGCAAGTCTGCTTTAATGACATATAGTAGTCTATGGCAATAAGGAGTTTAGTATTTAATAACCCTTACACAAGTCATTTTAGATACTCCCCGTATAAATATTAATTATTATTATACAACAACTAATTATAAAACTTTTTGATAACCAAAAAGAGTACTAAGGATGCACTTTTCTCTAGATTGGTTTTAAAATGTAAACTTTTTTTGAGCTATATATAAACACATTTTTTATATCTTCCCAAGGATTAGCAAAGTCATTTTGCCATATGAGGGAAGATTTCATGTGACATCAATATGGGACATCATATGTTAATAGCTCTTTAAGAGTAATTTACCCATCCATAAGCTATTTTTGTTCCCTTATATTTCACAATTATATGAATACAATAATAAGGTGTTAGGCACCAGGGAACTATTATACAGTGGTATATTGAGATAATATGATTGTGAGGAGCCATTTTTCTATGAGGAGAAAAAAAATAATACTTTTCCTTCAGGGACTTTCAAATATGGTCACTGCAAATTTTGCAACCACATAACTAGAAGTGAACAAGTGGTTGACAGAACTGGCAAGGTACATAGAGCACAAGGATTTTACAATTGTAGCTCAAGTGGAGTTATCTACTGCCTGGAATGCCCGTGTAAACTTAGATACATTGGCATGATGAGCCGAGAATTAAGAGGCAGACAAGAGGGACACATTTACGTAACATTAGAAAAGTCCAAAAATATTTAGACAAGGGTAAGACTCTACCAACGGTGGCTTATCATTAATATGATTCAAAACCAGACATTACATTTTGGATCTTACAGAAAATAAGTTTGGGAATTAGAAAAGGTTTAAATGAAAAAAATCAATATCATAGTCTTTCTGTAAACATAGTCCTCTGTTACCTTCTTTGTAGTACTTTGTATAACATTTAATTCAAGTTTTGAAGTCACCATATCTTTCAAAGGGATAATTCTGGTCCTAATTATAATATTATCACATATTCTGTACTATTCATTGATTTTTGTATGACCTAATACTGGAAAGATGTGAAAACAATGATTTTTTTTGAAAAAAGAGAAGAAAGGCCACCCTTTGTATCCAGTACATTAACCTCTTAAATAATTGAGAAAAAAATATAAAACTTATACATTTATTCATACATTTAAAAACAAATACTGTTTTCTTTGATTATTTAAAACATATTTAAAAAGAAAAGCAGATCAGCAAATTCCTGGGAACAAACTTACAATTTCTGTATTATATATTATTGTAAGGGCCTAATTAATGTAAGTCGGTTGAATTCTTAAAGCTTCTCTATATTAATAGAGCTGCATCTATTTGAAGGTATTAAGATTCTAGGAATCTGTTATTTTATTTTAAGTATATCTATAAAAATGTATTTGTATACTGGCACCTTAATAATAACAGGATCCTTATGTAGAGTAGCTAGTAGTGAACTGAGTACTAATAACATATACATTTAAAGTGCTGGTGCTGTGTTGAAATATTAGAGGGTGGAAAAAAGGTGTTTGAAATAAGAAAATATTGGAATAATAAGAGGGGGTGGTCCATAAACTATCTGTTTTGGTGCAACTGGGGAAATATCACTTGTCCCGTGCTATAAGTGCTGCTGTCTATACTAATCTAGTGAGTATATAACCATATAATGTGATAGCCTGGGGGCCCACCAATTACCCTGTAGGCTAACAATTATGGAATCCAATCTACTCATATATATATATATATATATATATATATATATATATATATTTTTTTTTTTTTTTTTTTTTATTATTTTTTTTTTTCCTCCAACCCTCCACATTAAAGATATTGTACTACATACTATGCTCATTGGGAAATAGGCATGTATTAAATATGAATATTTATATTGGGATACTTGAATTCCGATATACTTGATAGAAAAATGTCTAAGTCATATACTACTGATTATATTTATACAATTTAGTCATAATATTCAAAATATGATTTAAGCAGTTGTAATTCAAAGTCCTTATCTTTAGAAATGCAGTTTTACAGTCCTGATGGATGTGGATTGAGACGGCTGGGCCTGACCGTCTCATACAGCTCCAAATCGGTGGGTGACATCACAACCAGGAAGTGCTGCTGCTCAACGCGGCCGACATGCGCTTTTCGCTACTTGCTTTCTCAAGACCTGGAGTTCTTTAATGCTTAATAAAATATGAGCTGGAAGAGAAGACATTTCCACATTCCTGGCAAAAAAATTGTTTCTCTGCTGTATGAATCCTACTGAGTGCTACCAGATTTGATTTGTGCAAGAAGCTTTTCTCATATTTTTGTCAAATACATGGCTTCTCTCCTGTATGAACTCTTTGGTGTTTAAGCATTGCAGACTTTTCAGAGAATGCTTTGCCACACTGAGAACAAGTATATGGTTTCTCTCCTGTATGAGTTCTATTGTGTACAGCTAAATGGGTCTTTTGAGAGAAACCTTTCCCACACTCTTGGCACAAATATGGCTTCTCTCCTGTATGAGTCATCTTATGTCCCAACAGACCTTGCTTCTGTGTGAAACCTTTGCCACACTGATTACAAACAAATGGCTTCTCTCCTGTATGAGTCATTGTATGTACTAATAGAACGTGCTTGTGTGAGAAAGCTTTGCCGCACTGATTACAAACAAATGGCTTCTCTCCTGTATGAGTTCTATTGTGTACAGCTAAATTTTTATTTGAAGAAAAAAGTTTCCCACACTCTTGGCACACATATGGCTTCTCTCCTGTATGAGTCCTTTTATGTCCTAACAGACTTTGCTTCTGTGAGAAACCTTTGCCACACTCATTACAAACAAATGGCTTCTCTCCTGTATGAGTTCTATTGTGTATAGCTAAATAGGTCTTTAGAGAGAAACCTTTTCCACACTCTTGGCAAACAAATGGTTTCTCCCCTGTATGAGTTAAATGGTGTTCAATCCGTTGTGAACGTTTACAGAAGTCTTTACCACAGTCAGGACCAGTATGTGACTTTTGCCTAGTATGAGTTACGCTCTGTGCAATCACATCAGACTCTGCAGTGACTACTAAATCACATTCTTGGCACACGTGTGGCTTGTTATTTGTATGAGTTTTATCGTGGCCTGGCATTAGTGAGCAATCTTTCCCACATTGCTGGCAAACAAATGGCATCTGATCTGTATGAGCACTTTGATGTCTGGCCAGATGTGACCTCTGTTTTCCATGTGAAACTTTTTCATCTTCTATTCTGGTGTGAAGCTTTGCACAGTTTGAGGTGTCCTTTCCAGCACTTCTGGTTCTACAGATAAAGTTCTTACTTTGAGCACAAGTTTCTTGTTTATCCTGATAGGAATCAGAATAAACACCAGTATTTACTTTGTAACAAAATGCTGATTCTTTCCTTGGGATTATTTCAGAGCTTTGTTCTTGAACACTCTGATCATCTACTTTAGTGTCTTGTGAAGAGAATGGTGTCTGGGATTCTTCTTTCATCTGCCTGCTCATTAATTCATATGTTGGTAAAGACAGAACTGAAAGAAAATATACATATGAAAAACCCCAAATAACATGGTGCTGTAAGAGGTGATGTCTCATATTATGGGCACTATTAAATTCCAGCCTCGTAAATAAGAGGCTTCTACTTAAGCCCTACGTACTGCAAAATTTCTCTAACTTACAATGCTATTACAATCGCCCTGCTGCAAGCAACATATGAGCTACGCAGCAGGGCCGAACGTATCAACACTGCGAAAATGTACATGAGAAGTGACAGCCTGCGAGATGATATCGTACGATGATATCGCAGGCTCCCGCACCTCAACAAGTAGTGCAGAGGTCCTAAACATAAGCCCTGCCGTGGGGGGTACTCCAACTACCCCCCCCCCGGCACCTAAAATTAACCCCCCTCTATGCGGGGGTCCCCATCGGACCCCCGAAGTGTCCTCACATTAACACCTTGCTGCAGGGGTCCATAGGGACCAATATATATTAGCCAATCCAGGCCGTGGCACCTAAAATTAACACCCCTTTATGCTGGGGGGACCCCATCTGGACCCCCCAAGTGTCCCCACATTAACCCCTTGCAGCGGGGGTCCCCGATCTGCATAGATCAGGCCCCACGCTGCATTTAAAAAAAGTCAATTTCCCGCCGTGGCTCCTTAAAGGGCCCGCGGCACACTATTACTAATCCCGGCCGCGGCACCTACATTTAACCCCCCTTTATGCTGGTGGTCCCCATCGGGACCCCACATTAAGCCCTTGCTGCAGGGGTCCATAGGGACAGCAGAGTAATAACATATCAGTCCATAGACACTTATGACAAAGAAGTCCAAGTATCCAGGGAGTAGGACAGTGAGGATGAAGAAAGTAAAAGAAGGAAATCCTTACTCCAGCTCACAAGGATTACATTTTATGAATTGTTAAGATATGAATGTAGGAAGGCCGGCTTCATATAACTGAATGCTTTAGGACTGTTGGCCTGGTTAGGGATGATATCAATGTACTTTGTGGGCTGAATAAGCATCATCTGTGTATTTTTCTAATGAGGCACAAGGGGGAAAGGAGACACAAGGGGGAGAGGAGGGGGGAAAGGAGACACAAGGGAGGGAGAGGAGGGGGGAAAGGAGACACAAGGGAGGGAGAGGAGGGGGAAAAGGAGACACAAGGGAGGCAGTGGAGAGGGGAAATGAGACACTAGGTAGGCAGAGGAGGGAGGAAATGAGGCACAAGGGAGGCAGAGGAGGGAAGAAATTAGGCACAAGGGAGGAAGAGGAGGTGGGAAATGAGACAAAATTGAGGCAGAGGAGGGGGATAGGAGACAGAAGTGAGGCAGAGTAGGTGGGAAAGGAGACACAAGAGAGGCAGAGGAGGGGAGAAATGAGACACAAGTGATGGAGAGGAGGGGGATAGGAGACACAATAGAGGCAGAGGAGGGGGGATAGGAGACACAAGGGAGGCAGAGGAGGCAGAAAGGAGACACAAGGGAGTAAGAGGAGGTGGAAAGGATACACAAGAGAGGGAGAGTTGGAGGAAAGGAGACAAGGTAGCGGAAAGGAGGGCGAAAGGAGACACAAGGGAGGGAGAGGAGGGGGAAAGGAGACACAAGGGAGGGGGAAATGAGGCACAAGGGAGGGAGAGGGGGGACACAAGGGAGGGAGAGGAGGAAAGGAGACACAAGGGAGGATGAGAAAGCGGGAATGGAGACACAAGGGAGGCAGGGGAAAATGAGACACAAGGGAGGGAGAGGAGGAGGGACACAAAAGAGGGAGAGGAGGGGGGAAATGAGACACAAGGGAGGAAGAAGAGGGGGGAGTGAGACACAAGGGAGGAAGAGGGGGGAAAAGGAGAAAAAGGGGAGGAAGAGGAGGGTGGAATGAGACAAAGGGGGAGAGAGGAGGGGGTGAAATGAGACACAAGGGAGGGAAAGGAGGGGTGATAGGAGACACAAGGGAGGCAGAGGACAGGGATAGGAAACACAAAGGAGGCTGAGGAGGTGGAAAGGAGACACAAGGGAGGGATAGGATGTTGGAAAGGAGACACAAGAGAGGGAGAGCTGGAGGAAAAAAGAGACAAGGGAGGGAGAGGAGGGGAGAAATGAGACACAAGGGAGGGAGAGGAGGGGGAAAAGGAGACACAGGAGAGGGAGAGGAGGAAAGAGATGGGAGGGAGGGGATGAAACACAGGGGGGGAGAGAGAGGACCAGTAAAGTAGAAGGGGGGAGAAGCTCTCGATGAGCGCCTCCCATCAGGTAGAGGGGGGAGACGCTTGCAATGAGCGCCAAAAGGTGCTCATCACGAGGCCAGTAAAGTAGAGGGGGGTAGAGCCTTGCAATATGTGAAATTTTGTTACCGTCAAGCCGCTAGTATACAATAATTATATGACTGATGCAAGTAGATCTGTATTATACATCATATTACCCATATCACCCACCTGCACCAGGCTCATATGGTATTTCCTGTTGCTGATACTCATTTCCATCTCTCTCATCCGCTTGCTCCTCTCTAACTGACTTCATGTCTAGATTATCATCAGGGAGCCCTATTAACACAAACAGAAGATAAAGAGGGTTAAGTGGTATTATTACATTCAATAAATATTCAAAAAAGTCTTATTTAACCAAACAAACAATAGAAAACTGACAAGTATCAAGATGTTGCCAGCTGTTTGACTTCTGAGTTCAATGGCAGTACGTATTTAGATTTAGATACTGCCAGACATTCCTGGATAGTTTGTTCAAATTCTCATAGAAACAACATGGGATAATGTACATCAGCTTCCAATATCACAATGTTACCTGAGCTCTTGTTTGTTGGGATTCCCAAAGCAATGAGTGTCTGGTTATTCTCCATCATCACATCCTTGTAAATCTCCTTGTGTCCATCCATATATTCCCACTCCTACATAGAGAAATAGACAGCAACATCATCACACTTTATATGGTTCTGAAACACACCCAATGATATTCAGAGCGAACACAGAGACTGGTTCTGTTAGAGTCTGTTACTGATAGAGAGTCAAGAGAGGAAGATAATGTTACTGAGAACATGCAAAGAAGATAGGAAAACACACCCAGGTCCAGATAGAGCTTGGACAGTAATGGTAGTCACCGTGTCCTGCTATAATGTCACATTGTCCAGCAGTGCTCACCTCTCCAGTCACAGGTCCAGATAGAGCTTGATCAGTAATGAGAGTCACTTTGCCCTGGTATAATGTCACATTGTCCAGCAGTGCTCACCTCTCCAGTCACAGGCCCAGATAAAGCTTGGTCAATAATGAGAGTAACTGTGTCCTGGTATAATGTCACATTTCCCAGCAGTGCTCACCTCTCTAGTCAAAGTTCCAGATTGAGCTTGGTTTAGTAATGGGAGTCACTGTTTCCTGGGATAATGTCACATTGTCTAGCAGTGCTCACCTCACCCGTCACAGGCCCAGATAAAGCTTGGTCAATAATGAGAGTAACTGTGTACTGGTATAATGTCACATTGTCCAGCAGTGTTCACCTCTCCAGTCAAAGGTCCAGACAGAGCTTGGTCAGTAATGGGAGCCACTGTGTCCTAGTGAAATGTCACATGTCCAGATATAGCTTTGCCAGTATTGAGAGTCACTGTGTCCTGGTATAATGTCACATTGTCCAGCAGTGCTCACCTCTCCAGTCACAGGTCCAGATAGAGCTTGGTCAGTAATGGGAGTCACTTTGCCCTGGTATAATGGCACATTGTCCAGCAGAGCTCACCTCTCCAGTCACAGGTCCAGATAGAGCTTGGTCCGTAAAGGGAGTCACTGTGTTCTGGTATAATGTCACATTGTAAAGCAGTCCTCACCTCTCCAGTCACAGGTCCAGATAGAGCTTGGTTAGTAATGGGAGCCACTGTGTCCTGGTATAATGTCACATTGTCAAGCAGTGCTCACCTCTCTAGTCACATGTCCAGATAGAGCTTGGTCAGTAATGGGAGTCACTGTGTCCTAGTATAATGTCACATTGTCCAGCAGCCCTCACCTCTCGAGTTACAGGTCCAGATAGTGCTTGGTCAGTAATGGGAGTCACTGTGTCCTGGTGAAAGGTCACATGTCCAGATAGAGCTTTGCCAGTAATAAGAGTCACTGTGTCCTGGTATAATGTCACATTGTCCAGCAATGCTCACCTCTCCAGTCACATGTCCAGATAGAGCTTGGTCAGTAAAGGGAGTCACTGTATTCTGGTATAATGTCACATTGTCCAGCAGTCCTCACCTCTCGAGTCACAGGTCCAGATAGTGCTTGGTCAGTAATGGGAGTCACTGTTTCCTGGGATAATGTCACATTGTCCAGCAGTGCTCACCTCTCCAGTCAAAGGTCCAGATAGAGCTTGGTTAGTAATGGAAGTCACTGTGTCCTGGTATAATGTCACATTTCCCAGCAGTGCTCACCTCTCCAGTCAAAGGTCCAGATAGAGCTTGGTCAGTAATGGGAGTCACTGTTTCCTGGGATAATGTCACATTGTCTAGCAGTGCTCACCTCTCCAGTCAAAGGTCCAGATAGAGCTTGGTCAGTAATGGGAGCCACTGTGTCCTAGTGAAATGTCACATGTCAAGATAAAGCTTTGCCAGTATTGAGAGTCATTGTGTCCTGGTATAATGTCACATTGTCCAGCAGAGCTCACATCTCCAGTCACAGGACCAGATAGAGCTTGGTCAGTAATGGGAGCCACTGTGTCCTGGTATAATGTCACATTGTCCAGCAGAGCTCACCTCTCCAGTCACAGGACCAGATAGAGCTTTGTCAATAATGGGAGTCACTGTATCCTGTTATAATGTCACATTTCCCAGCAGTGCTCACCTCTCCAGTCAAAGGTCCAGATAGTTCTTGGTCAGTAATGGGAGTCACTGTGTCCAGGTATAATGTCACATTGTCCAGCAGTGCTCACCTCTCCAGTCACAGGTCCAGATAGTGCTTTGCCAGTATTGAGAGTCACTGTGTCCTGGTATAATGTCACATTGTCCAGCAGTGCTCACCTCTCCAGTCACAGGTCTAGATTTAGCTTGGTCAGTAATGGGAGTCACTTTGCCCTGGTATAATGTCACATTTCCCAGCAGTGCTCACCTCTCCAGTCAAAGGTCCAGATGGAGCTTGGTCAGTAATGGGAGCCACTGTGTCCTGGTATAATGTCACATTGTCCAGCAGAGCTCTATTACTAATCCCGGCCGCGGCACCTACATTTAACCCCCCTTTATGCTGGTGGTCCCCATCGGGACCCCACATTAAGCCCTTGCTGCAGGGGTCCATAGGGACAGCAGAGTAATAACATATCAGTCCATAGACACTTATGACAAAGAAGTCCAAGTATCCAGGGAGTAGGACAGTGAGGATGAAGAAAGTAAAAGAAGGAAATCCTTACTCCAGCTCACAAGGATTACATTTTATGAATTGTTAAGATATGAATGTAGGAAGGCCGGCTTCATATAACTGAATGCTTTAGGACTGTTGGCCTGGTTAGGGATGATATCAATGTACTTTGTGGGCTGAATAAGCATCATCTGTGTATTTTTCTAATGAGGCACAAGGGGGAAAGGAGACACAAGGGGGAGAGGAGGGGGGAAAGGAGACACAAGGGAGGGAGAGGAGGGGGGAAAGGAGACACAAGGGAGGGAGAGGAGGGGGAAAAGGAGACACAAGGGAGGCAGTGGAGAGGGGAAATGAGACACTAGGTAGGCAGAGGAGGGAGGAAATGAGGCACAAGGGAGGCAGAGGAGGGAAGAAATTAGGCACAAGGGAGGAAGAGGAGGTGGGAAATGAGACAAAATTGAGGCAGAGGAGGGGGATAGGAGACAGAAGTGAGGCAGAGTAGGTGGGAAAGGAGACACAAGAGAGGCAGAGGAGGGGAGAAATGAGACACAAGTGATGGAGAGGAGGGGGATAGGAGACACAATAGAGGCAGAGGAGGGGGGATAGGAGACACAAGGGAGGCAGAGGAGGCAGAAAGGAGACACAAGGGAGTAAGAGGAGGTGGAAAGGATACACAAGAGAGGGAGAGTTGGAGGAAAGGAGACAAGGTAGCGGAAAGGAGGGCGAAAGGAGACACAAGGGAGGGAGAGGAGGGGGAAAGGAGACACAAGGGAGGGGGAAATGAGACACAAGGGAGGGAGAGGGGGGACACAAGGGAGGGAGAGGAGGAAAGGAGACACAAGGGAGGATGAGAAAGCGGGAATGGAGACACAAGGGAGGCAGGGGAAAATGAGACACAAGGGAGGGAGAGGAGGAGGGACACAAAAGAGGGAGAGGAGGGGGGAAATGAGACACAAGGGAGGAAGAAGAGGGGGGAGTGAGACACAAGGGAGGAAGAGGGGGGAAAAGGAGAAAAAGGGGAGGAAGAGGAGGGTGGAATGAGACAAAGGGGGAGAGAGGAGGGGGTGAAATGAGACACAAGGGAGGGAAAGGAGGGGTGATAGGAGACACAAGGGAGGCAGAGGACAGGGATAGGAAACACAAAGGAGGCTGAGGAGGTGGAAAGGAGACACAAGGGAGGGATAGGATGTTGGAAAGGAGACACAAGAGAGGGAGAGCTGGAGGAAAAAAGAGACAAGGGAGGGAAAGGAGGGGGGAAAGGAGACACAAGGGAGGGAGAGGAGGGGGAAAAGGAGACACAGGAGAGGGAGAGGAGGAAAGAGATGGGAGGGAGGGGATGAAACACAGGGGGGGAGAGAGAGGACCAGTAAAGTAGAAGGGGGGAGAAGCTCTCGATGAGCGCCTCCCATCAGGTAGAGGGGGGAGACGCTTGCAATGAGCGCCAAAAGGTGCTCATCACGAGGCCAGTAAAGTAGAGGGGGGCAGAGCCTTGCAATATGTGAAATTTTGTTACCGTCAAGCCGCTAGTATACAATAATTATATGACTGATGCAAGTAGATCTGTATTATACATCATATTACCCATATCACCCACCTGCACCAGGCTCATATGGTATTTCCTGTTGCTGATACTCATTTCCATCTCTCTCATCCGCTTGCTCCTCTCTAACTGACTTCATGTCTAGATTATCATCAGGGAGCCCTATTAACACAAACAGAAGATAAAGAGGGTTAAGTGGTATTATTACATTCAATAAATATTCAAAAAAGTCTTATTTAACCAAACAAACAATAGAAAACTGACAAGTATCAAGATGTTGCCAGCTGTTTGACTTCTGAGTTCAATGGCAGTACGTATTTAGATTTAGATACTGCCAGACATTCCTGGATAGTTTGTTCAAATTCTCATAGAAACAACATGGGATAATGTACATCAGCTTCCAATATCACAATGTTACCTGAGCTCTTGTTTGTTGGGATTCCCAAAGCAATGAGTGTCTGGTTATTCTCCATCATCACATCCTTGTAAATCTCCTTGTGTCCATCCATATATTCCCACTCCTACATAGAGAAATAGACAGCAACATCATCACACTTTATATGGTTCTGAAACACACCCAATGATATTCAGAGCGAACACAGAGACTGGTTCTGTTAGAGTCTGTTACTGATAGAGAGTCAAGAGAGGAAGATAATGTTACTGAGAACATGCAAAGAAGATAGGAAAACACACCCAGGTCCAGATAGAGCTTGGACAGTAATGGTAGTCACCGTGTCCTGCTATAATGTCACATTGTCCAGCAGTGCTCACCTCTCCAGTCACAGGTCCAGATAGAGCTTGATCAGTAATGAGAGTCACTTTGCCCTGGTATAATGTCACATTGTCCAGCAGTGCTCACCTCTCCAGTCACAGGCCCAGATAAAGCTTGGTCAATAATGAGAGTAACTGTGTCCTGGTATAATGTCACATTTCCCAGCAGTGCTCACCTCTCTAGTCAAAGTTCCAGATTGAGCTTGGTTTAGTAATGGGAGTCACTGTTTCCTGGGATAATGTCACATTGTCTAGCAGTGCTCACCTCACCCGTCACAGGCCCAGATAAAGCTTGGTCAATAATGAGAGTAACTGTGTACTGGTATAATGTCACATTGTCCAGCAGTGTTCACCTCTCCAGTCAAAGGTCCAGACAGAGCTTGGTCAGTAATGGGAGCCACTGTGTCCTAGTGAAATGTCACATGTCCAGATAAAGCTTTGCCAGTATTGAGAGTCTCTGTGTCCTGGTATAATGTCACATTGTCCAGCAGTGCTCACCTCTCCAGTCACAGGTCCAGATAGAGCTTGGTCAGTAATGGGAGTCACTTTGCCCTGGTATAATGGCACATTGTCCAGCAGAGCTCACCTCTCCAGTCACAGGTCCAGATAGAGCTTGGTCAGTAAAGGGAGTCACTGTGTTCTGGTATAATGTCACATTGTAAAGCAGTCCTCACCTCTCCAGTCACAGGTCCAGATAGAGCTTGGTTAGTAATGGGAGCCACTGTGTCCTGGTATAATGTCACATTGTCAAGCAGTGCTCACCTCTCTAGTCACATGTCCAGATAGAGCTTGGTCAGTAAAGGGAGTCACTGTGTCCTAGTATAATGTCACATTGTCCAGCAGCCCTCACCTCTCGAGTTACAGGTCCAGATAGTGCTTGGTCAGTAATGGGAGTCACTGTGTCCTGGTGAAAGGTCACATGTCCAGATAGAGCTTTGCCAGTAATAAGAGTCACTGTGTCCTGGTATAATGTCACATTGTCCAGCAATGCTCACCTCTCCAGTCACATGTCCAGATAGAGCTTGGTCAGTAAAGGGAGTCACTGTATTCTGGTATAATGTCACATTGTCCAGCAGTCCTCACCTCTCGAGTCACAGGTCCAGATAGTGCTTGGTCAGTAATGGGAGTCACTGTTTCCTGGGATAATGTCACATTGTCCAGCAGTGCTCACCTCTCCAGTCAAAGGTCCAGATAGAGCTTGGTTAGTAATGGAAGTCACTGTGTCCTGGTATAATGTCACATTTCCCAGCAGTGCTCACCTCTCCAGTCAAAGGTCCAGATAGAGCTTGGTCAGTAATGGGAGTCACTGTTTCCTGGGATAATGTCACATTGTCTAGCAGTGCTCACCTCTCCAGTCAAAGGTCCAGATAGAGCTTGGTCAGTAATGGGAGCCACTGTGTCCTAGTGAAATGTCACATGTCAAGATAAAGCTTTGCCAGTATTGAGAGTCACTGTGTCCTGGTATAATGTCACATTGTCCAGCAGAGCTCACCTCTCCAGTCACAGGTCCAGATAGAGCTTGGTTAGTAATGGGAGCCACTGTGTCCTGGTATAATGTCACATTGTCCAGCAGTGCTCACCTCTCCAGTCAAAGGTCCAGATAGAGCTTTGTCAATAATGGGAGTCACTGTATCCTGTTATAATGTCACATTTCCCAGCAGTGCTCACCTCTCCAGTCAAAGGTCCAGATAGTTCTTGGTCAGTAATGGGAGTCACTGTGTCCAGGTATAATGTCACATTGTCCAGCAGTGCTCACCTCTCCAGTCACAGGTCCAGATAGTGCTTTGCCAGTATTGAGAGTCACTGTGTCCTGGTATAATGTCACATTGTCCAGCAGTGCTCACCTCTCCAGTCACAGGTCTAGATTTAGCTTGGTCAGTAATGGGAGTCACTTTGCCCTGGTATAATGTCACATTTCCCAGCAGTGCTCACCTCTCCAGTCAAAGGTCCAGATGGAGCTTGGTCAGTAATGGGAGCCACTGTGTCCTGGTATAATGTCACATTGTCCAGCAGAGCTCTATTACTAATCCCGGCCGCGGCACCTACATTTAACCCCCCTTTATGCTGGTGGTCCCCATCGGGACCCCACATTAAGCCCTTGCTGCAGGGGTCCATAGGGACAGCAGAGTAATAACATATCAGTCCATAGACACTTATGACAAAGAAGTCCAAGTATCCAGGGAGTAGGACAGTGAGGATGAAGAAAGTAAAAGAAGGAAATCCTTACTCCAGCTCACAAGGATTACATTTTATGAATTGTTAAGATATGAATGTAGGAAGGCCGGCTTCATATAACTGAATGCTTTAGGACTGTTGGCCTGGTTAGGGATGATATCAATGTACTTTGTGGGCTGAATAAGCATCATCTGTGTATTTTTCTAATGAGGCACAAGGGGGAAAGGAGACACAAGGGGGAGAGGAGGGGGGAAAGGAGATACAAGGGAGGGAGAGGAGGGGGGAAAGGAGACACAAGGGAGGGAGAGGAGGGGGAAAAGGAGACACAAGGGAGGCAGTGGAGAGGGGAAATGAGACACTAGGTAGGCAGAGGAGGGAGGAAATGAGGCACAAGGGAGGCAGAGGAGGGAAGAAATTAGGCACAAGGGAGGAAGAGGAGGTGGGAAATGAGACAAAATTGAGGCAGAGGAGGGGGATAGGAGACAGAAGTGAGGCAGAGTAGGTGGGAAAGGAGACACAAGAGAGGCAGAGGAGGGGAGAAATGAGACACAAGTGATGGAGAGGAGGGGGATAGGAGACACAATAGAGGCAGAGGAGGGGGGATAGGAGACACAAGGGAGGCAGAGGAGGCAGAAAGGAGACACAAGGGAGTAAGAGGAGGTGGAAAGGATACACAAGAGAGGGAGAGTTGGAGGAAAGGAGACAAGGTAGCGGAAAGGAGGGCGAAAGGAGACACAAGGGAGGGAGAGGAGGGGGAAAGGAGACACAAGGGAGGGGGAAATGAGGCACAAGGGAGGGAGAGGGGGGACACAAGGGAGGGAGAGGAGGAAAGGAGACACAAGGGAGGATGAGAAAGCGGGAATGGAGACACAAGGGAGGCAGGGGAAAATGAGACACAAGGGAGGGAGAGGAGGAGGGACACAAAAGAGGGAGAGGAGGGGGGAAATGAGACACAAGGGAGGAAGAAGAGGGGGGAGTGAGACACAAGGGAGGAAGAGGGGGGAAAAGGAGAAAAAGGGGAGGAAGAGGAGGGTGGAATGAGACAAAGGGGGAGAGAGGAGGGGGTGAAATGAGACACAAGGGAGGGAAAGGAGGGGTGATAGGAGACACAAGGGAGGCAGAGGACAGGGATAGGAAACACAAAGGAGGCTGAGGAGGTGGAAAGGAGACACAAGGGAGGGATAGGATGTTGGAAAGGAGACACAAGAGAGGGAGAGCTGGAGGAAAAAAGAGACAAGGGAGGGAAAGGAGGGGGGAAAGGAGACACAAGGGAGGGAGAGGAGGGGGAAAAGGAGACACAGGAGAGGGAGAGGAGGAAAGAGATGGGAGGGAGGGGATGAAACACAGGGGGGGAGAGAGAGGACCAGTAAAGTAGAAGGGGGGAGAAGCTCTCGATGAGCGCCTCCCATCAGGTAGAGGGGGGAGACGCTTGCAATGAGCGCCAAAAGGTGCTCATCACGAGGCCAGTAAAGTAGAGGGGGGTAGAGCCTTGCAATATGTGAAATTTTGTTACCGTCAAGCCGCTAGTATACAATAATTATATGACTGATGCAAGTAGATCTGTATTATACATCATATTACCCATATCACCCACCTGCACCAGGCTCATATGGTATTTCCTGTTGCTGATACTCATTTCCATCTCTCTCATCCGCTTGCTCCTCTCTAACTGACTTCATGTCTAGATTATCATCAGGGAGCCCTATTAACACAAACAGAAGATAAAGAGGGTTAAGTGGTATTATTACATTCAATAAATATTCAAAAAAGTCTTATTTAACCAAACAAACAATAGAAAACTGACAAGTATCAAGATGTTGCCAGCTGTTTGACTTCTGAGTTCAATGGCAGTACGTATTTAGATTTAGATACTGCCAGACATTCCTGGATAGTTTGTTCAAATTCTCATAGAAACAACATGGGATAATGTACATCAGCTTCCAATATCACAATGTTACCTGAGCTCTTGTTTGTTGGGATTCCCAAAGCAATGAGTGTCTGGTTATTCTCCATCATCACATCCTTGTAAATCTCCTTGTGTCCATCCATATATTCCCACTCCTACATAGAGAAATAGACAGCAACATCATCACACTTTATATGGTTCTGAAACACACCCAATGATATTCAGAGCGAACACAGAGACTGGTTCTGTTAGAGTCTGTTACTGATAGAGAGTCAAGAGAGGAAGATAATGTTACTGAGAACATGCAAAGAAGATAGGAAAACACACCCAGGTCCAGATAGAGCTTGGACAGTAATGGTAGTCACCGTGTCCTGCTATAATGTCACATTGTCCAGCAGTGCTCACCTCTCCAGTCACAGGTCCAGATAGAGCTTGATCAGTAATGAGAGTCACTTTGCCCTGGTATAATGTCACATTGTCCAGCAGTGCTCACCTCTCCAGTCACAGGCCCAGATAAAGCTTGGTCAATAATGAGAGTAACTGTGTCCTGGTATAATGTCACATTTCCCAGCAGTGCTCACCTCTCTAGTCAAAGTTCCAGATTGAGCTTGGTTTAGTAATGGGAGTCACTGTTTCCTGGGATAATGTCACATTGTCTAGCAGTGCTCACCTCACCCGTCACAGGCCCAGATAAAGCTTGGTCAATAATGAGAGTAACTGTGTACTGGTATAATGTCACATTGTCCAGCAGTGTTCACCTCTCCAGTCAAAGGTCCAGACAGAGCTTGGTCAGTAATGGGAGCCACTGTGTCCTAGTGAAATGTCACATGTCCAGATATAGCTTTGCCAGTATTGAGAGTCACTGTGTCCTGGTATAATGTCACATTGTCCAGCAGTGCTCACCTCTCCAGTCACAGGTCCAGATAGAGCTTGGTCAGTAATGAGAGTCACTTTGCCCTGGTATAATGTCACATTGTCCAGCAGTGCTCACCTCTCCAGTCACAGGCCCAGATAAAGCTTGGTCAATAATGAGAGTAACTGTGTCCTGGTATAATGTCACATTTCCCAGCAGTGCTCACCTCTCTAGTCAAAGTTCCAGATTGAGCTTGGTTTAGTAATGGGAGTCACTGTTTCCTGGGATAATGTCACATTGTCTAGCAGTGCTCACCTCACCCGTCACAGGCCCAGATAAAGCTTGGTCAATAATGAGAGTAACTGTGTACTGGTATAATGTCACATTGTCCAGCAGTGTTCACCTCTCCAGTCAAAGGTCCAGACAGAGCTTGGTCAGTAATGGGAGCCACTGTGTCCTAGTGAAATGTCACATGTCCAGATAAAGCTTTGCCAGTATTGAGAGTCACTGTGTCCTGGTATAATGTCACATTGTCCAGCAGTGCTCACCTCTCCAGTCACAGGTCCAGATAGAGCTTGGTCAGTAATGGGAGTCACTTTGCCCTGGTATAATGGCACATTGTCCAGCAGAGCTCACCTCTCCAGTCACAGGTCCAGATAGAGCTTGGTCAGTAAAGGGAGTCACTGTGTTCTGGTATAATGTCACATTGTAAAGCAGTCCTCACCTCTCCAGTCACAGGTCCAGATAGAGCTTGGTTAGTAATGGGAGCCACTGTGTCCTGGTATAATGTCACATTGTCAAGCAGTGCTCACCTCTCTAGTCACATGTCCAGATAGAGCTTGGTCAGTAAAGGGAGTCACTGTGTCCTAGTATAATGTCACATTGTCCAGCAGCGCTCACCTCTCGAGTTACAGGTCCAGATAGTGCTTGGTCAGTAATGGGAGTCACTGTGTCCTGGTGAAAGGTCACATGTCCAGATAGAGCTTTGCCAGTAATAAGAGTCACTGTGTCCTGGTATAATGTCACATTGTCCAGCAATGCTCACCTCTCCAGTCACATGTCCAGATAGAGCTTGGTCAGTAAAGGGAGTCACTGTGTTCTGGTATAATGTCACATTGTCCAGCAGTCCTCACCTCTCGAGTCACAGGTCCAGATAGTGCTTGGTCAGTAATGGGAGTCACTGTTTCCTGGGATAATGTCACATTGTCCAGCAGTGCTCACCTCTCCAGTCAAAGGTCCAGATAGAGCTTGGTTAGTAATGGAAGTCACTGTGTCCTGGTATAATGTCACATTTCCCAGCAGTGCTCACCTCTCCAGTCAAAGGTCCAGATAGAGCTTGGTCAGTAATGGGAGTCACTGTTTCCTGGTATAATGTCACATTGTCTAGCAGTGCTCACCTCTCCAGTCAAAGGTCCAGATAGAGCTTGGTCAGTAATGGGAGCCACTGTGTCCTAGTGAAATGTCACATGTCAAGATAAAGCTTTGCCAGTATTGAGAGTCACTGTGTCCTGGTATAATGTCACATTGTCCAGCAGAGCTCACCTCTCCAGTCACAGGTCCAGATAGAGCTTGGTTAGTAATGGGAGTCACTGTGTCCTGGTATAATGTCACATTGTCCAGCAGTGCTCACCTCTCCAGTCAAAGGTCCAGATAGAGCTTTGTCAATAATGGGAGTCACTGTATCCTGTTATAATGTCACATTTCCCAGCAGTGCTCACCTCTCCAGTCAAAGGTCCAGATAGTTCTTGGTCAGTAATGGGAGTCACTGTGTCCAGGTATAATGTCACATTGTCCAGCAGTGCTCACCTCTCCAGTCACAGGTCCAGATAGTGCTTTGCCAGTATTGAGAGTCACTGTGTCCTGGTATAATGTCACATTGTCCAGCAGTGCTCACCTCTCCAGTCACAGGTCTAGATTTAGCTTGGTCAGTAATGGGAGTCACTTTGCCCTGGTATAATGTCACATATCCCAGCAGTGCTCACCTCTCCAGTCAAAGGTCCAGATGGAGCTTGGTCAGTAATGGGAGCCACTGTGTCCTGGTATAATGTCACATTGTCCAGCAGAGCTCACTTCTCCAGGCACATGTCCAGACAGAGCTTGGCCAGTAATGAGAGTCACTGTGTCCTGGTATAATGTCACATTGTCCAGCAGAGCTCACTTCTCCAGTCACATGTCCAGATAGAGCTTGGCCAGTAATGAGAGTCACTGTGTCCTGGTATAATGTCACATTGTCAAGCAGTGCTCACCTCTCCAGTCACAGGTCCAGATAGAGCTTGGTCAGTAATGGGAGTCACTGTGTCCTGGTATAATGTCACATTGTCCAGCAGTCCTCACCACTCCAGTCATAGGTCCAGAAAAAGCTTGGTCAGTAATGGGAGTCACTGTGTCCTGGTATGATGTCACATTGTCCAGCAGTGCTCCCCTCACACCGTCACAGGCCCAGATAAAGCACACATTGTCCAGCAGTGCTCACCTCACCCGTCACAGGCCCAGATAAAGCTTGCTCAATAATGAGAGTAACTGTGTACCGGTATAATGTCACATTGTCCATCAGTGCTCACCTCTCCAGTCACAGGTCCAGATAGAGCTTGGTCAGTAATGGGAGTCACTTTGCCCTTGTATAATGTCACATTGTCAAGCAGCGCTCACCTCTCGAGTCACAGGTCCAGATAGTGCTTGGTCAGTAATGGGAGTCACTGTGTCCTGGTGAAATGTCACATGTCCAGATAGAGCTTTGCCAGTATTGAGAGTCACTGTGTCCTGGTATAATGTCACATTGTCCAGCAGTGCTCACCTCTTCAGTCACAGGTCCAGATAGAGCTTGGTCAGTAATGGGAGTCACTTTGCCCTGGTATAATGTCACATTGTCCAGCAGAGCTCACCTCTCCAGTCACAGGTCCAGAGAGAGCTTGGTCAGTAAAGGGAGTCACTGTGTTCTGGTATAATGTCACATTTCCCAGCAGTGCTCACCTCACCAGTCAAAGGTCCAGATAGAGCTTGGTCAGTAATGGGAGTCACTGTGTTCAGGTATAATGTCACATTGTCCAGCAGTGCTCACCTCTCCAGTCATAGTTCCAGATAGTGCTTGGTCAGTAATGGGAGTCACTGTTTCCTGGGATAATGTCACATTGTCCAGCAGTGCTCACCTCACCCGTCACAGGCCCAGATAAAGCTTGGTCAATAATGAGAGCAACTGTGCACTGGTATAATGCCACATTGTCCAGCAGTGCTCACCTCTCCAGTCCCAGGTCCAGATAGAGCTTGGTCAGTAATGGAAGTCACTGTGTCCTGGTATAATGTAACATTTCCCAGCAGTGCTCACCTCTCCAGTCAAAGGTCCAGATAGAGCTTGGTCAGTAATGGGAGTCACTGTGTCCAGGTATAAAGTCACATTGTCCAGCAGTGCTCACCTCTCCAGTCACAGGTCCAGATAGTGCTTGGTCAGTAATGGGAGTCACTGTTTCCTGGTATAATGTCACATTGTCCAGCAGTGCTCACCTCTCCAGTCACAGGTCCAGATAGAGCTTGGTCAGTAATGGGAGCCACTGTGTCCTGGTATAATGTCACATTGTCCAGCAGTGCTCACCTCTCCAGTCAAAGGTCCAGATAGAGTTTGGTCAGTAATGGAAGTCACTGTGTCCTGGTATAATGTCACATTTCCCAGCAGTGCTCACCTCTCCAGTCAAAGGTCCAGATAGAGCTTGGTCAGTAATGGGAGTCACTGTTTCGTGGGATAATGTCACATTGTCCAGCAGTGCTCACTTCACCCATCACAGGCCCAGAAAAAGCTTGGTCAATAATGAGAGTAACTGTGTACCGGTATAATGTCACATTGTTCATCAGTGCTCACCTCTCCAGTCACAGGTCCAGATAGAGCTTGGTCAGTAATGGGAGCCACTGTGTCCTGGTATAATGTCACATTGTCCAGCAGCGCTCACCTCTCCAGTCAAAGGTCCAGATAGAGCTTGGTCAGTAATGGGAGTCACTGTGTCCTGGTATAATGTCACATTGTCCAGCAGAGCTCACTTCTCCAGTCACAGGTCAAGATAGAGCTTGGTCAGTAATGGGAGTCACTATGCCCTGCTATAATGTCACATTGTCAAGCAGCGCTCACCTCTCGAGTCACAGGTCCAGATAGTGCTTGGTCAGTAATGGGAGTCACTGTGTCCTGGTGAAATGTCACATGTCCAGATAGAGCTTGGTCAGTAATGGGAGTCACTGTTTCGTGGGATAATGTCACATTGTCCAGCAGTGCTCACTTCACCCGTCACAGGCCCAGAAAAAGCTTGGTCAATAATGAGAGTAACTGTGTACTGGTATAATGTCACATTGTCCAGCAGTGCTCACCTCTCCAGTCACAGGTCCAGATAGAGCTTGGTCAGTAATGGGAGCCACTGTGTCCTGGTATAATGTCACATTGTCCAGCAGCGCTCACCTCTCCAGTCAAAGGTCCAGATAGAGCTTGTTCAGTAATGGGAGCCACTGTGTCCTGGTATAATGTCACATTGTCCAGCAGAGCTCACTTCTCCAGTCACAGGTCAAGATAGAGCTTGGTCAGTAATGGGAGTCACTATGCCCTGCTATAATGTCACATTGTCAAGCAGCGCTCACCTCTCCAGTCACAGGTCCAGATAGAGCTTGGTCAGTAATGGGAGTCACTTTGCCCTGGTATAATGTCACATTGTCAAGCAGCGCTCACCTCTCGAGTCACAGGTCAAGATAGTGCTTGGTCAGTAATGGGAGTCACTGTGTCCTGGTGAAATGTCACATGTCCAGATAGAGCTTTGCCAGTATTGAGAGTCACTGTGTCCTGGTATAATGTCACATTGTCCAGCAGTGCTCACCTCTCCAGTCACAGGTCCAGATAGAGCTTGGTCAGTAATGGGAGTCACTTTGCCCTGGTATAATGTCACATTGTCCAGCAGAGCTCACCTCTCCAGTCACAGGTCCAGATAGAGCTTGGTCAATAAAGGGAGTCACTGTGTTCTGGTATAATGTCACATTTCCCAGCAGTGCTCACCTCACCAGTCAAAGGTCCAGATAGCGCTTGGTCAGTAATGGGAGTCACTGTGTCCAGGTATAATGTCACATTGTCCAGCAGTGCTCACCTCTCCAGTCACAGGTCCAGATAGTGCTTTGCCAGTATTGAGAGTCACTGTGTCCTGGTATAATGTCACATTGTCCAGCAGTGCTCACCTCTCCAGTCACAGGTCTAGATTTAGCTTGGTCAGTAATGGGAGTCACTTTGCCCTGGTATAATGTCACATATCCCAGCAGTGCTCACCTCTCCAGTCAAAGGTCCAGATGGAGCTTGGTCAGTAATGGGAGCCACTGTGTCCTGGTATAATGTCACATTGTCCAGCAGAGCTCACTTCTCCAGGCACATGTCCAGACAGAGCTTGGCCAGTAATGAGAGTCACTGTGTCCTGGTATAATGTCACATTGTCCAGCAGAGCTCACTTCTCCAGTCACATGTCCAGATAGAGCTTGGCCAGTAATGAGAGTCACTGTGTCCTGGTATAATGTCACATTGTCAAGCAGTGCTCACCTCTCCAGTCACAGGTCCAGATAGAGCTTGGTCAGTAAAGGGAGTCACTGTGTCCTGGTATAATGTCACATTGTCCAGCAGTCCTCACCACTCCAGTCATAGGTCCAGAAAAAGCTTGGTCAGTAATGGGAGTCACTGTTTCCTGGTATGATGTCACATTGTCCAGCAGTGCTCCCCTCACACCGTCACAGGCCCAGATAAAGCACACATTGTCCAGCAGTGCTCACCTCACCCGTCACAGGCCCAGATAAAGCTTGCTCAATAATGAGAGTAACTGTGTACCGGTATAATGTCACATTGTCCATCAGTGCTCACCTCTCCAGTCACAGGTCCAGATAGAGCTTGGTCAGTAATGGGAGTCACTTTGCCCTTGTATAATGTCACATTGTCAAGCAGCGCTCACCTCTCGAGTCACAGGTCCAGATAGTGCTTGGTCAGTAATGGGAGTCACTGTGTCCTGGTGAAATGTCACATGTCCAGATAGAGCTTTGCCAGTATTGAGAGTCACTGTGTCCTGGTATAATGTCACATTGTCCAGCAGTGCTCACCTCTCCAGTCACAGGTCCAGATAGAGCTTGGTCAGTAATGGGAGTCACTTTGCCCTGGTATAATGTCACATTGTCCAGCAGAGCTCACCTCTCCAGTCACAGGTCCAGAGAGAGCTTGGTCAGTAAAGGGAGTCACTGTGTTCTGGTATAATGTCACATTTCCCAGCAGTGCTCACCTCACCAGTCAAAGGTCCAGATAGAGCTTGGTCAGTAATGGGAGTCACTGTGTTCAGGTATAATGTCACATTGTCCAGCAGTGCTCACCTCTCCAGTCATAGTTCCAGATAGTGCTTGGTCAGTAATGGGAGTCACTGTTTCCTGGGATAATGTCACATTGTCCAGCAGTGCTCACCTCACCCGTCACAGGCCCAGATAAAGCTTGGTCAATAATGAGAGCAACTGTGCACTGGTATAATGCCACATTGTCCAGCAGTGCTCACCTCTCCAGTCCCAGGTCCAGATAGAGCTTGGTCAGTAATGGAAGTCACTGTGTCCTGGTATAATGTAACATTTCCCAGCAGTGCTCACCTCTCCAGTCAAAGGTCCAGATAGAGCTTGGTCAGTAATGGGAGTCACTGTGTCCAGGTATAAAGTCACATTGTCCAGCAGTGCTCACCTCTCCAGTCACAGGTCCAGATAGTGCTTGGTCAGTAATGGGAGTCACTGTTTCCTGGGATAATGTCACATTGTCCAGCAGTGCTCACCTCTCCAGTCACAGGTCCAGATAGAGCTTGGTCAGTAATGGGAGCCACTGTGTCCTGGTATAATGTCACATTGTCCAGCAGTGCTCACCTCTCCAGTCAAAGGTCCAGATAGAGTTTGGTCAGTAATGGAAGTCACTGTGTCCTGGTATAATGTCACATTTCCCAGCAGTGCTCACCTCTCCAGTCAAAGGTCCAGATAGAGCTTGGTCAGTAATGGGAGTCACTGTTTCGTGGGATAATGTCACATTGTCCAGCAGTGCTCACTTCACCCATCACAGGCCCAGAAAAAGCTTGGTCAATAATGAGAGTAACTGTGTACTGGTATAATGTCACATTGTCCAGCAGTGCTCACCTCTCCAGTCACAGGTCCAGATAGAGCTTGGTCAGTAATGGGAGCCACTGTGTCCTGGTATAATGTCACATTGTCCAGCAGCGCTCACCTCTCCAGTCAAAGGTCCAGATAGAGCTTGTTCAGTAATGGGAGCCACTGTGTCCTGGTATAATGTCACATTGTCCAGCAGAGCTCACTTCTCCAGTCACAGGTCAAGATAGAGCTTGGTCAGTAATGGGAGTCACTATGCCCTGCTATAATGTCACATTGTCAAGCAGCGCTCACCTCTCGAGTCACAGGTCCAGATAGTGCTTGGTCAGTAATGGGAGTCACTGTGTCCTGGTGAAATGTCACATGTCCAGATAGAGCTTGGTCAGTAATGGGAGTCACTGTTTCGTGGGATAATGTCACATTGTCCAGCAGTGCTCACTTCACCCGTCACAGGCCCAGATAAAGCTTGGTCAATAATGAGAGTAACTGTGTACTGGTATAATGTCACATTGTCCAGCAGTGCTCACCTCTCCAGTCACAGGTCCAGATAGAGCTTGGTCAGTAATGGGAGCCACTGTGTCCTGGTATAATGTCACATTGTCCAGCAGCGCTCACCTCTCCAGTCAAAGGTCCAGATAGAGCTTGTTCAGTAATGGGAGCCACTGTGTCCTGGTATAATGTCACATTGTCCAGCAGAGCTCACTTCTCCAGTCACAGGTCAAGATAGAGCTTGGTCAGTAATGGGAGTCACTATGCCCTGCTATAATGTCACATTGTCAAGCAGCGCTCACCTCTCCAGTCACAGGTCCAGATAGAGCTTGGTCAGTAATGGGAGTCACTTTGCCCTGGTATAATGTCACATTGTCAAGCAGCGCTCACCTCTCGAGTCACAGGTCAAGATAGTGCTTGGTCAGTAATGGGAGTCACTGTGTCCTGGTGAAATGTCACATGTCCAGATAGAGCTTTGCCAGTATTGAGAGTCACTGTGTCCTGGTATAATGTCACATTGTCCAGCAGTGCTCACCTCTCCAGTCACAGGTCCAGATAGAGCTTGGTCAGTAATGGGAGTCACTTTGCCCTGGTATAATGTCACATTGTCCAGCAGAGCTCACCTCTCCAGTCACAGGTCCAGATAGAGCTTGGTCAATAAAGGGAGTCACTGTGTTCTGGTATAATGTCACATTTCCCAGCAGTGCTCACCTCACCAGTCAAAGGTCCAGATAGCGCTTGGTCAGTAATGGGAGTCACTGTGTCCAGGTAGAATGTCACATTGTCCAGCAGTGCTCACCTCTCCAGTCACAGGTCCAGATAGTGCTTGGTCAGTAATGGGAGTCACTGTTTCCTGGGATAATGTCACATTGTCCAGCAGTGCTCACCTCACCCGTCACAGGCCCAGATAAAGCTTGGTCAATAATGAGAGCAACTGTGTACTGGTATAATGCCACATTGTCCAGCAGTGCTCACCTCTCCAGTCCCAGGTCCAGATAGAGCTTGGTCAGTAATGGGAGCCACTGTGTCCTGGTATAATGTCACATTGTCCAGCAGTGCTCACCTCTCCAGTCACAGGTCCAGATAGAGCTTGGTCAGTAATGGGAGCCACTGTGTCCTGGTTTAATGTCACATTGTCCAGCAGTGCTCACCTCTCCAGTCAAAAGTCCAGATAGAGCTTGGTCAGTAATGGGAGCCACTGTGTCCTGGTATAATGTCACATTGTCCAGCAGTGCTCACCTCTCCAGTCAAAGGTCCAGATAGAGCTTGGTCAGTAATGGGAGCCACTGTGTCCTGGTATAATGTCACATTGTCCAGCAGTGCTCACCTCTCCAGTCACAGGTCCAGATAGTGCTTGGTCAGTAATGGGAGTCACTGTTTCGTGGGATAATGTCACATTGTCCAGCAGTGCTCACTTCACCCGTCACAGGCCCAGAAAAAGCTTGGTCAATAATGAGAGTAACTGTGTACTGGTATAATGTCACATTGTCCAGCAGTGCTCACCTCTCCAGTCACAGGTCCAGATAGAGCTTGATCAGTAATGGGAGCCACTGTGTCCTGGTATAATGTCACATTGTCCAGCAGTGCTCACCTCTCCAGTCAAAGGTCCAGATAGAGCTTGTTCAGTAATGGGAGCCACTGTGTCCTGGTATAATGTCACATTGTCCAGCAGAGCTCACTTCTCCAGTCACATGTCCAGACAGAGCTTGGTCAGTAATGAGAGTCACTGTGTCCTGGTATAATGTCACATTGTCAAGCAGACCTCATTTCTCCAGTCACATGTCCAGATAGAGCTTGGCCAGTAATGAGAGTCACTGTGTCCTGGTATAATGTCACCATGTCCAGCAGTGCTCACCTCTCCAGTCACAGGTCCAGATAGAGCTTGGTCAGTAAAGGGAGTCACTGTGTCCTGGTATAATGTCACATTGTCCAGCAGTCCTCACCACTCCAGTCATAGGTCCAGAAAAAGCTTGGTCAGTAATGGGAGTCACTGTGTCCTGGTATAATGTCACATTGTCCAGCAGTCCTCACCTCTCGATAATGTCACATTGTCCAGCAGTGCTCACTTCACCCGTCACAGGCCCAGATAAAGCTTGCTCAATAATGAGAGTAACTGTGTCCCGGTATAATGTCACATGTCCAGATAGAGCTTGGACAGTAAAGGGAGTCACTGTGTCCTGGTATAATGTCACATTGTCTAGCAGTCCTCACCTCTCGAGTCACAGGTCCAGATAGTGCTTGGTCAGTAATGGGAGTCACTGTGTCCTGGTGAAAGGTAACATTTCCAGATAGTGCATTGCCAGTAATAAGAGTCACTGTGTCCTGGTATAATGTCACATTGTCCAGCAATGCTCACCTCTCCAGTCACAGGTCCAGATAGAGCTTGGTCAGTAATGGGAGTCACTGTTTCCTGGGATAATGTCACATTGTCTAGCAGTGCTCACCTCACCCGTCACAGGCCCAGATAAAGCTTGGTCAATAATGAGAGTAACTGTGTACTGGTATAATGTCACATTGTCCAGCAGTGCTCACCTCTCAAATCACAGGTCCAGATAGAGCTTGGTCAGTAATGGGAGCCACTGTGTCCTGGTATAATGTCACATTGTCCAGCAGTGCTCACCTCTCCAGTCAAAGGTCCAGATAGAGCTTGGTCAGTAATGGGAGCCACTGTGTCCTAGTGAAATGTCACATGTCCAGATAAAGCTTTGGCAGTATTGAGAGTCACTGTGTCCTGGTATAATGTCACATTGTCCAGCAGAGCTTACCTCTCCAGTCACATGTCCAGATAGAGCTTGGTCAGTAAAGGGAGTCACTGTGTCCTGGTATAATGTCACATTTCCCAGCAGTGCTCAACTCTCCAGTCAAAGGTCCAGATAGAGCTTGGTCAGTAATGGGAGTCACTGTTTCCTGGGATAATGTTACATTGTCTAGCAGTGCTCACCTCACCCGTCACAGGCCCAGATAGAGCTTGGTTAGTAATGGGAGCCACTGTGTCCTGGTATAATGTCACATTGTCCAGCAGTGCTCACCTCTCCAGTCAAAGGTCCAGATAGAGCTTTGTCAGTAATGGGAGTCACTGTGTCCTGGTATAATGTCACATTTCCCAGCAGTGCTCACCTCTCCAGTCAAAGGTCCAGATAGTTCTTGGTCAGTAATGGGAGTCACTGTGTCCAGGTATAATGTCACATTGTCCAGCAGTGCTCACCTCTCCAGTCACAGGTCCAGATAGTGCTTTGCCAGTATTGAGAGTCACTGTGTCCTGGTATAATGTCACATTGTCCAGAAGTGCTCACCTCTCCAGTCACAGGTCTAGATTTAGCTTGGTCAGTAATGGGAGTCACTTTGCCCTGGTATAATGTCACATTTCCCAGCAGTGCTCACCTTGCAGTCAAAGGTCCTGATAGAGCTTGGTCAGTAAAGGGAGTCACTGTGTCCTGGTATAATGTCACATTGTCCAGCAGTCCTCACCACTCCAGTCATAGGTCCAGAAAAAGCTTGGTCAGTAATGGGAGTCACTGTGTCCTGGTATAATGTCACATTGTCCAGCAGTGCTCCCCTCACACCGTCACAGGCCCAGATAAAGCACACTTTGTCCAGCAGTGCTCACCTCACCCGTCACAGGCCCAGATAAAGCTTGCTCAATAATGAGAGTAACTGTGTACCGGTATAATGTCACATTGTCCATCAGTGCTCACCTCTCCAGTCACAGGTCCAGATAGAGCTTGATCAGTAATGGGAGTCACTTTGCCCTGGTATAATGTCACATTGTCAAGCAGCGCTCACCTCTCGAGTCACAGGTCCAGATAGTGCTTTGTCAGTAATGGGAGTCACTGTGTCCTGGTATAATGTCACATTTCCCAGCAGTGCTCAACTCTCCAGTCAAAGGTCCAGATAGAGCTTGGTCAGTAATGGGAGTCACTGTTTCCTGGGATAATATCACATTGTCTAGCAGTGCTCACCTCACCCGTCACAGGCCCAGATAAAGCTTGGTCAATAATGAGAGTAACTGTGTATTGGTATAATGTCACATTGTCCAGCAGTGCTCACCTCTCAAATCACAGGTCCAGATAGAGCTTGGTCAGTAATGGGAGCCACTGTGTCCTGGTATAATGTCACATTGTCCAGCAGTGCTCACCTCTCCAGTCAAAGGTCCAGATAGAGCTTGGTCAGTAATGGGAGCCACTGTGTCCTAGTGAAATGTCACATGTCCAGATAAAGCTTTGCCAGTATTGAGAGTCACTGTGTCCTGGTATAATGTCACATTGTCCAGCAGAGCTCACCTCTCCAGTCACAGGTCCAGATAGAGCTTGGTCAGTAAAGGGAGTCACTGTGTTCTGGTATAATGTCACATTGTAAAGCAGTCCTCACCTCTCCAGTCAAAGGTCCGGATAGAGCTTGGTTAGTAATGGGAGCCACTGTGTCCTGGTATAATGTCACATTGTCCAGCAGTGCTCACCTCTCCAGTCAAAGGTCCAGATAGAGCTTTGTCAGTAATGGGAGTCACTGTGTCCTGGTATAATGTCACATTTCCCAGCAGTGCTCACCTCTCCAGTCAAAGGTCCAGATAGTTCTTGGTCAGTAATGGGAGTCACTGTGTCCAGGTATAATGTCACATTGTCCAGCAGTGCTCACCTCTCCAGTCACAGGTCCAGATAGTGCTTTGCCAGTATTGAGAGTCACTGTGTCCTGGTATAATGTCACATTGTCCAGCAGTGCTCACCTCTCCAGTCACAGGTCTAGATTTAGCTTGGTCAGTAATGGGAGTCACTTTGCCCTGGTATAATGTCACATTTCCCAGCAGTGCTCACCTCTCCAGTCAAAGGTCCAGATAGAGCTTGGTCAGTAAAGGGAGTCACTGTGTCCTGGTATAATGTCACATTGTCCAGCAGTCCTCACCACTCCAGTCATAGGTCCAGAAAAAGCTTGGTCAGTAATGGGAGTCACTGTGTCCTGGTATGATGTCACATTGTCCAGCAGTGCTCCCCTCACACCGTCACAGGCCCAGATAAAGCACACATTGTCCAGCAGTGCTCACCTCACCCGTCACAGGCCCAGATAAAGCTTGCTCAATAATGAGAGTAACTGTGTACCGGTATAATGTCACATTGTCCATCAGTGCTCACCTCTCCAGTCACAGGTCCAGATAGAGCTTGGTCAGTAATGGGAGTCACTTTGCCCTGGTATAATGTCACATTGTCAAGCAGCGCTCACCTCTCGAGTCACAGGTCCAGATAGTGCTTTGTCAGTAATGGGAGTCACTGTGTCCTGGTGAAATGTCACATGTCCAGATAGAGCTTTGCCAGTATTGAGAGTCACTGTGTCCTGGTATAATGTCACATTGTCCAGCAGTGCTCACCTCTCCAGTCACAGGTCCAGATAGAGCTTGGTCAGTAAAGGGAGTCACTGTGTTCTGGTATAATGTCACATTTCCCAGCAGTGCTCACCTCACCAGTCAAAGGTCCAGATAGAGCTTGGTCAGTAATGGGAGTCACTGTGTTCAGGTATAATGTCACATTGTCCAGCAGCGCTCACCTCTCCAGTCATAGTTCCAGATAGTGCTTGGTCAGTAATGGGAGTCACTGTTTCCTGGGATAATGTCACATTGTCCAGCAGTGCTCACCTCACCCGTCACATGCCCAGATAAAGCTTGGTCAATAATGAGAGCAACTGTGTACTGGTATAATGCCACATTGTCCAGCAGTGCTCACCTCTCCAGTCCCAGGTCCAGATAGAGCTTGGTCAGTAATGGGAGCCACTGTGTCCTGGTATAATGTCACATTGTCCAGCAGTGCTCACCTCTCCAGTCACAGGTCCAGATAGAGCTTGGTCAGTAATGGGAGCCACTGTGTCCTGGTATAATGTCACATTGTCCAGCAGTGCTCACCTCTCCAGTCAAAGGTCCAGATAGACCTTGGTCAGTAATGGAAGTCACTGTGTCCTGGTATAATGTCACATTTCCCAGCAGTGCTCACCTCTCCAGTCAAAGGTCCAGATAGAGCTTGGTCAGTAATGGGAGTCACTGTGTCCAGGTATAATGTCACATTGTCCAGCAGTGCTCACCTCTCCAGTCACAGGTCCAGATAGTGCTTGGTCAGTAATGGGAGTCACTGTTTCCTGGGATAATGTCACATTGTCCAGCAGTGCTCACCTCTCCAGTCACAGGTCCAGATAGAGCTTGGTCAGTAATGGGAGCCACTGTGTCCTGGCATAATGTCACATTGTCCAGCAGTGCTCACCTCTCCAGTCAAAGGTCCAGATAGAGTTTGGTCAGTAATGGAAGTCACTGTGTCCTGGTATAATGTCACATTTCCCAGCAGTGCTCACCTCTCCAGTCAAAGGTCCAGATAGAGCTTGGTCAGTAATGGGAGTCACTGTTTCGTGGGATAATGTCACATTGTCCAGCAGTGCTCACTTCACCCGTCACAGGCCCAGAAAAAGCTTGGTCAATAATGAGAGTAACTGTGTACTGGTATAATGTCACATTGTCCAGCAGTGCTCACCTCTCCAGTCACAGGTCCAGATAGAGCTTGGTCAGTAATGGGAGCCACTGTGTCCTGGTATAATGTCACATTGTCCAGCAGCGCTCACCTCTCCAGTCAAAGGTCCAGATAGAGCTTGTTCAGTAATGGGAGCCACTGTGTCCTGGTATAATGTCACATTGTCCAGCAGAGCTCACTTCTCCAGTCACAGGTCCAGATAGTGCTTGGTCAGTAATGGGAGTCACTGTGTCCTGGTATAATGTCACATTGTCCAGCAGTCCTCACCTCTCGATAATGTCACATTGTCCAGCAGTGCTCACCTCACCCGTCACAGGCCCAGATAAAGATTGGTCAATAATAAGATCAACTATGTACTGGTATAATGTCACATTGTCCAGCAGTGCTCACCTCTCCAGTCACAGGTCCAGATAGAGCTTGGTCAGTAATAGGAGCCACTGTGTGCTGGTATAATGTCAGATTGTCCAGCAGTGCTCACCTCTCCAGTCAAAGGTCCAAATAGAGCTTGGTCAGTAATGGGAGTCACTGTGTCCTGGTAAAATGTCACAATTCCCAGCAGTGCTCACCTCTCCAGTCAAAGGTCCAGATAGAGCTTGGTCAGTAATGGGAGTAACTGTGTCCTGGTATAATGTCACATTGTCCAGCAGTGCTCACCTCTCCAGTCACAGGTCCAGATAGAGCTTGGTCAGTAATGGGAGTCAGTGTGTCCTGGTATAATGTCACATTGTCCAGCAGTGCTCACCTCTCCAGTTAAAGGTCCAGATAGAGCTTGGTCAGTAATGGGAGTCACTGTGTCCAGGTATAATGTCACATTGTCCAGCAGTGCTCACCTCTCCAGTCACAGGTCCAGATAGAGCTTGGTCAGTAAAGGGAGTCACTGTGTCCTGGTATAATGTCACATTGTCCAGCAGTGCTCACCACTCCAGTCATAGGTCCAGAAAAAGCTTGGTCAGTAATGGGAGTCATTGTGTCCTGGTATAATGTCACATTGTCTAGCAGTGTTCACCTTTCCAGTCACAGGTCCAGATAGAGCTTGGTCAGTAATGGGAGCCACTGTGTCCTGGTATATTGTCACATTGTCCAGCAGTGCTCACCTCTCCAGTCAAAGGTCCAGATAGAGCTTGGTCAGTAATGGGAGTCACTGTGTCCTGGTATAATGGCACATTGTCCAGCAGTGCTCACCTCTCCAGTCAAAGGTCCAGATAGAGCTTGGTCAGTAATAGGAGTCACTGTGTCCTGGTATAATGTCACATTGTCTAGCAGTGTTCACCTCTCCAGTCACAGGTCCAGATAGAGCTTGGTAAGTAATGGGAGTCATTGTGTCCTGGTATAATGTCACATTGTCCAGCAGTGCTCACCTCTCCAGTCACAGGTCCAGATAGAGCTTGGTCAGTAATGGGAGCCACTGTGTCCTGGTATAATGTCACATTGTCCAGCAGTGCTCACCTCTCCAGTCAAAGGTCCAGATAGAGCTTGGTCAGTAATGGGAGTCACTGTGTCCTGGTATAATGTCACATTGTCCAGCAGTGCTCACCTCACCCGTCACAGGCCCAGATAGAGCTTGGTCAATAATGAGAGCAACTGTGTACTGGTATAATGTCACATTGTCCAGCAGTGCTCACCTCTCCAGTCACAGGTCCAGATAGAGCTTGGTCAGTAATGGGAGCCACTGTGTCCTGGTATATTGTCACATTGTCCAGCAGTGCTCACCTCTCCAGTCAAAGATCCAGATAGTGCTTGGTCAGTAATGGGAGTCACTGTTTCCTGGGATAATGTCACATTGTCCAGCAGTGCTCACCTCACCCGTCACAGGCCCAGATAAAGCTTGTTCAATAATGAGAGCAACTGTGTACTGGTATAATGTCACATTGTCCAGCAGTGCTCACCTCTCCAGTCACAGGTCCAGATAGAGCTTGGTCAGTAATGGGAGCCACTGTGTCCTGGTATATTGTCACATTGTCCAGCAGAGCTCACTTCTCCAGTCACATGTCCAGATAGAGCTTTGTCAGTAATGGGAGTCACTTTGCCCTGGTATAATGTCACATTGTAAAGCAGTGCTCACCTCTCTAGTCACATGTCCAGATAGAGCTTGGTCAGTAAAGGGAGTCACTGTGTCCTGGAATAATGTCACATTGTCCAGCAGAGCTCACTTCTCCAGTCACAGGTCCAGATAGAGCTTTGTCAGTAATGGGAGTCACTTTGCCCTGGTATAATGTCACATTGTCAAGCAGTGCTCACCTCTCTAGTCACATGTCCAGATAGAGCTTGGTCAGTAAAGGGAGTCACTGTGTCCTGGAATAATGTCACATTGTCCAGCAGTCCTCACCTCTCAAGTCACAGGTCCAGATAGTGCTTGGTCAGTAATGGGAGCCACTGTGTCCTGGTATAATGTCACATTGTCCAGCAGTGCTTACCTCTCCAGTCAAAGGTCCAGATAGAGCTTGGTCAGTAATGGGAGTCACTGTGTCCTGGTATAATGTCACATTTCCCAGCAGTGCTCACCTCTCCAGTCAAAGGTCCAGATAGAGCTTGGTCAGTAATGGGAGTCACTGTGTCCTGGTATAATGTCACATTGTCCAGCAGTGCTCACCTCTCCAGTCACAGGTCCAGATAGTGCTTGGTCAGTAATGGGAGTCACTGTTTCCTGGGATAATGTCACATTGTCCAGCAGTGCTCACCTCACCCGTCACAGGCCCAGATAAAGCTTGGTCAATAATGAGAGCAACTGTGTACTGGTATAATGTCACATTGTCCAGCAGTGCTCACCTCTCCAGTCACAGGTCCAGATAGAGCTTGGTCAGTAATGGGAGCCACTGTGTCCTGGTATAATGTCACATTGTCCAGCAGTGCTCACCTCTCCAGTCAAAGGTCCAGATAGAGCTTGGTCAGTAAAGGGAGTCACTGTGTTCTGGTATAATGTCACATTGTCCAGCAGTCCTCACCTCTCGGGTCACAGGTCCAGATAGAGCTTGGTCAGTAATGGAAGTCACTTAGCCCTGGTATAATGTCACAGTGTCCAGCAGTGCTCATTCCTCCAGTCACAGGTCTAGATAAAGCTTGGTCAGTAAAGGGAGTCACTGTGTTCTGGTATAATGTCACATTGTCCAGCAGTCCTCATCTTTCGAGTCACAGGTTCAGATAGCGTTTGGTCAGTAATGGGAGTCACTGTTTCCTGGGATAATGTCACATTGTCCAGCAATGCTCACCTCACCCGTCACAGGCCCAGATAAAGCTTGGTCAATAATGAGAGTAACTGTGTACTGGAATAATGTCACATTGTCCAGCAGTGCTCACCTCTCCAGTCACAGGTCCAGATAGAGCTTGGTCAGTAATGGGAGCCACTGTGTCCTGGTATAATGTCACATGGTCCAGCAGAGCTCACTTCTTCAGTCACATGTAAAGATAGAGCTTGGCCAGTAATGAGAGTCATTGTGTCCTGGTATAATGTCACATTGTCCAGCAGAGCTCACTTCTCCAGTCACATGTCCAGATAGAGCTTGGTCAGTAATAGGAGCCACTGTGTCCTGGTATATTGTCACATTGTCCAGCAGTGCTCACCTCTCCAGTCAAAGGTCCAGATAGAGCTTGGTCAGTAATGTGAGTCACTGTGTCCAGGTATAATGTCACATTGTCCAGCAGTGCTCACCTCTCCAGTCAAAGGTCCAGATAGTGCTTGGTCAGTAATGGGAGTCACTGTGTCCAGGTATAATGTCACATTGTCCAGCAGTGCTCACCTCACCCGTCACAGGCCCAGATAAAGCTTGGTCAATAATGAGAGCAACTGTGTACTGGTATAATGTCACATTGTCCAGCAGTGCTCACCTCTCCAGTCACAGGTCCAGATAGAGTTTGGTCAGTAACGGGAGCCACTGTGTTCTGGTATAATGTCACAATGTCCAGAAGAGATCACTTCTACAGTCACAGGTCCAGATAGAGCTTCGTCAGTAATGGGAGTCACTTTGCCCTGGTATAATGTCACATTGTCAAGCAGTGCTCACCTCTCTAGTCACATGTCCAGATAGAGCTTGGTCAGTAAAGGGAGTCACTGTGTCCTGGTATAATGTCACATTGTCCAGCAGTGCTCACCTCTCGAGTCACAGGTCCAGATAGTGCTTGGTCAGTAATGGGAGTCACTGTGTCCTGGTGAAATGTCACATGTCCAGATAGAGCTTGGTCAGTAAAGGGAGTCACTGTGTCCTGGTATAATGTCACTTTGTCCAGCAGTCCTCACCTCTCGGGTCACAGGTCCAGATAGAGCTTGGTCAGTAATGGAAGTCACTTTGCCCTGGTATAATGTCACAGTGTCCAGCAGTGCTCATTCCTCCAGTCACAGGTCTAGATAAAGCTTGGTCAGTAAAGGGAGTCACTGTGTTCTGGTATAATGTCACATTGTCCAGCAGTCCTCACCTCTCAAGTCACAGGTCCAGATAGTGCTTGGTCAGTAATGGGAGTCACTGTGTCCTGGTGAAATGTCACATGTCCAGATAGAGCTTGGTCAGTAAAGTGAGTCACTGTGTCCTGGTATAATGTCACATTGTCCAGCAGTCCTCACCTCTCGGGTCACAGGTCCAGATAGAGCTTGGTCAGTAATGGAAGTCACTTAGCCCTGGTATAATGTCACAGTGTCCAGCAGTGCTCATTCCTCCAGTCACAGGTCTAGATAAAGCTTGGTCAGTAAAGGGAGTCACTGTGTTCTGGTATAATGTCACATTGTCCAGCAGTCCTCATCTCTCGAGTCACAGGTTCATATAGCGCTTGGTCAGTAATGGGAGTCACTGTGTCCTGGGATAATGTCACATTGTCCAGCAGTGCTCACCTCACCCGTCACAGGCCCAGATAAAGCTTGGTCAATAATGAGAGTAACTGTGTACTGGAATAATGTCACATTGTCCAGCAGTGCTCACCTCTCCAGTCACAGGTCCAGATAGAGCTTGGTCAGTAATGGGAGCCACTGTGTCCTGGTATATTGTCACATTGTCCAGCAGTGCTCACCTCTCCAGTCACAGGTCCAGATAGAGCTTGGTCAGTAATGGGAGTCACTGTGTCCTGGTATAATGTTACATTTCCCAGCAGTGCTCACCTCTCCAGTCAAAGGTGCAGATAGAGCTTGGTCAGTAATAGGAGTCACTGTGTCCAGGTATAATGTCACATTGTCCAGCAGTGCTCACCTCTCCAGTCACAGGTCCAGATAGTGCTTGGCCAGTAATGGGAGTCACTGTTTCCTGGGATAATGTCACATTGTCCAGCAGTGCTCACCTCACCCGTCACAAGCCCAGATAAAGATTGGTCAATAATAAGAGCAACTATGTACTGGTATAATGTCACATTGTCCAGCAGTGCTCACCTCTCCAGTCACAGGTCCAGATAGAGCTTGGTCAGTAATAGGAGCCACTGTGTCCTGGTATAATGTCACATTGTCCAGCAGCGCTCACCTCTCCAGTCAAAGGTCCAGATAGAGCTTGTTCAGTAATGGGAGCCACTGTGTCCTGGTATAATGTCACATTGTCCAGCAGAGCTCACTTCTCCAGTCACAGGTCCAGATAGTGCTTGGTCAGTAATGGGAGTCACTGTGTCCTGGTATAATGTCACATTGTCCAGCAGTCCTCACCTCTCGATAATGTCACATTGTCCAGCAGTGCTCACCTCACCCGTCACAGGCCCAGATAAAGATTGGTCAATAATAAGAGCAACTATGTACTGGTATAATGTCACATTGTCCAGCAGTGCTCACCTCTCCAGTCACAGGTCCAGATAGAGCTTGGTCAGTAATAGGAGCCACTGTGTGCTGGTATAATGTCAGATTGTCCAGCAGTGCTCACCTCTCCAGTCAAAGGTCCAAATAGAGCTTGGTCAGTAATGGGAGTCACTGTGTCCTGGTAAAATGTCACAATTCCCAGCAGTGCTCACCTCTCCAGTCAAAGGTCCAGATAGAGCTTGGTCAGTAATGGGAGTCACTGTGTCCAGGTATAATGTCACATTGTCCAGCAGTGCTCACCTCTCCAGTCACAGGTCCAGATAGAGCTTGGTCAGTAATGGGAGTCAGTGTGTCCTGGTATAATGTCACATTGTCCAGCAGTGCTCACCTCTCCAGTTAAAGGTCCAGATAGAGCTTGGTCAGTAATGGGAGTCACTGTGTCCAGGTATAATGTCACATTGTCCAGCAGTGCTCACCTCTCCAGTCACAGGTCCAGATAGAGCTTGGTCAGTAAAGGGAGTCACTGTGTCCTGGTATAATGTCACATTGTCCAGCAGTGCTCACCACTCCAGTCATAGGTCCAGAAAAAGCTTGGTCAGTAATGGGAGTCATTGTATCCTGGTATAATGTCACATTGTCTAGCAGTGTTCACCTTTCCAGTCACAGGTCCAGAGAGAGCTTGGTCAGTAATGGGAGCCACTGTGTCCTGGTATATTGTCACATTGTCCAGCAGTGCTCACCTCTCCAGTCAAAGGTCCAGATAGAGCTTGGTCAGTAATGGGAGTCACTGTGTCCTGGTATAATGTCACATTGTCCAGCAGTGCTCACCTCTCCAGTCAAAGGTCCAGATAGAGCTTGGTCAGTAATAGGAGTCACTGTGTCCTGGAATAATGTCACATTGTCTAGCAGTGTTCACCTCTCCAGTCACAGGTCCAGATAGAGCTTGGTAAGTAATGGGAGTCATTGTGTCCTGGTATAATGTCACATTGTCCAGCAGTGCTCACCTCTCCAGTCACAGGTCCAGATAGAGCTTGGTCAGTAATGGGAGCCACTGTGTCCTGGTATAATGTCACATTGTCCAGCAGTGCTCACCTCTCCAGTCAAAGGTCCAGATAGAGCTTGGTCAGTAATGGGAGTCACTGTGTCCAGGTATAATGTCACATTGTCCAGCAGTGCTCACCTCACCCGTCACAGGCCCAGATAGAGCTTGGTCAATAATGAGAGCAACTGTGTACTGGTATAATGTCACATTGTCCAGCAGTGCTCACCTCTCCAGTCACAGGTCCAGATAGAGCTTGGTCAGTAATGGGAGCCACTGTGTCCTGGTATATTGTCACATTGTCCAGCAGTGCTCACCTCTCCAGTCAAAGATCCAGATAGTGCTTGGTCAGTAATGGGAGTCACTGTTTCCTGGGATAATGTCACATTGTCCAGCAGTGCTCACCTCACCCGTCACAGGCCCAGATAAAGCTTGTTCAATAATGAGAGCAACTGTGTACTGGTATAATGTCACATTGTCCAGCAGTGCTCACCTCTCCAGTCACAGGTCCAGATAGAGCTTGGTCAGTAATGGGAGCCACTGTGTCCTGGTATATTGTCACATTGTCCAGCAGAGCTCACTTCTCCAGTCACAGGTCCAGATAGAGCTTTGTCAGTAATGGGAGTCACTTTGCCCTGGTATAATGTCACATTGTAAAGCAGTGCTCACCTCTCTAGTCACATGTCCAGATAGAGCTTGGTCAGTAAAGGGAGTCACTGTGTCCTGGAATAATGTCACATTGTCCAGCAGAGCTCACTTCTCCAGTCACAGGTCCAGATAGAGCTTTGTCAGTAATGGGAGTCACTTTGCCCTGGTATAATGTCACATTGTCAAGCAGTGCTCACCTCTCTAGTCACATGTCCAGATAGAGCTTGGTCAGTAAAGGGAGTCACTGTGTCCTGGAATAATGTCACATTGTCCAGCAGTCCTCACCTCTCAAGTCACAGGTCCAGATAGTGCTTGGTCAGTAATGGGAGCCACTGTGTCCTGGTATAATGTCACATTGTCCAGCAGTGCTCACCTCTCCAGTCAAAGGTCCAGATAGAGCTTGGTCAGTAATGGGAGTCACTGTGTCCTGGTATAATGTCACATTTCCCAGCAGTGCTCACCTCTCCAGTCAAAGGTCCAGATAGAGCTTGGTCAGTAATGGGAGTCACTGTGTCCAGGTATAATGTCACATTGTCCAGCAGTGCTCACCTCTCCAGTCACAGGTCCAGATAGTGCTTGGTCAGTAATGGGAGTCACTGTTTCCTGGGATAATGTCACATTGTCCAGCAGTGCTCACCTCACCCGTCACAGGCCCAGATAAAGCTTGGTCAATAATGAGAGCAACTGTGTACTGGTATAATGTCACATTGTCCAGCAGTGCTCACCTCTCCAGTCACAGGTCCAGATAGAGCTTGGTCAGTAACGGGAGCCACTGTGTCCTGGTATAATGTCACATTGTCCAGCAGTGCTCACCTCTCCAGTCAAAGGTCCAGATAGAGCTTGGTCAGTAAAGGGAGTCACTGTGTTCTGGTATAATGTCACATTGTCCAGCAGTCCTCACCTCTCGGGTCACAGGTCCAGATAGAGCTTGGTCAGTAATGGAAGTCACTTAGCCCTGGTATAATGTCACAGTGTCCAGCAGTGCTCATTCCTCCAGTCACAGGTCTAGATAAAGCTTGGTCAGTAAAGGGAGTCACTGTGTTCTGGTATAATGTCACATTGTCCAGCAGTCCTCATCTTTCGAGTCACAGGTTCAGATAGCGTTTGGTCAGTAATGGGAGTCACTGTTTCCTGGGATAATGTCACATTGTCCAGCAGTGCTCACCTCACCCGTCACAGGCCCAGATAAAGCTTGGTCAATAATGAGAGTAACTGTGTACTGGAATAATGTCACATTGTCCAGCAGTGCTAACCTCTCCAGTCACAGGTCCAGATAGAGCTTGGTCAGTAATGGGAGCCACTGTGTCCTGGTATAATGTCACATGGTCCAGCAGAGCTCACTTCTTCAGTCACATGTAAAGATAGAGCTTGGCCAGTAATGAGAGTCATTGTGTCCTGGTATAATGTCACATTGTCCAGCAGAGCTCACTTCTCCAGTCACATGTCCAGATAGAGCTTGGTCAGTAATGGGAGCCACTGTGTCCTGGTATATTGTCACATTGTCCAGCAGTGCTCACCTCTCCAGTCAAAGGTCCAGATAGAGCTTGGTCAGTAATGTGAGTCACTGTGTCCAGGTATAATGTCACATTGTCCAGCAGTGCTCACCTCTCCAGTCAAAGGTCCAGATAGTGCTTGGTCAGTAATGGGAGTCACTGTGTCCAGGTATAATGTCACATTGTCCAGCAGTGCTCACCTCACCCGTCACAGGCCCAGATAAAGCTTGGTCAATAATGAGAGCAACTGTGTACTGGTATAATGTCACATTGTCCAGCAGTGCTCACCTCTCCAGTCACAGGTCCAGATAGAGTTTGGTCAGCAACGGGAGCCACTGTGTTCTGGTATAATGTCACAATGTCCAGAAGAGATCACTTCTACAGTCACAGGTCCAGATAGAGCTTCGTCAGTAATGGGAGTCACTTTGCCCTGGTATAATGTCACATTGTCAAGCAGTGCTCACCTCTCTAGTCACATGTCCAGATAGAGCTTGGTCAGTAAAGGGAGTCACTGTGTCCTGGTATAATGTCACATTGTCCAGCAGTGCTCACCTCTCGAGTCACAGGTCCAGATAGTGCTTGGTCAGTAATGGGAGTCACTGTGTCCTGGTGAAATGTCACATGTCCAGATAGAGCTTGGTCAGGAAAGGGAGTCACTGTGTCCTGGTATAATGTCACTTTGTCCAGCAGTCCTCACCTCTCGGGTCACAGGTCCAGATAGAGCTTGGTCAGTAATGGAAGTCACTTTGCCCTGGTATAATGTCACAGTGTCCAGCAGTGCTCATTCCTCCAGTCACAGGTCTAGATAAAGCTTGGTCAGTAAAGGGAGTCACTGTGTTCTGGTATAATGTCACATTGTCCAGCAGTCCTCACCTCTCAAGTCACAGGTCCAGATAGTGCTTGGTCAGTAATGGGAGTCACTGTGTCCTGGTGAAATGTCACATGTCCAGATAGAGCTTGGTCAGTAAAGTGAGTCACTGTGTCCTGGTATAATGTCACATTGTCCAGCAGTCCTCACCTCTCGGGTCACAGGTCCAGATATAGCTTGGTCAGTAATGGAAGTCACTTAGCCCTGGTATAATGTCACAGTGTCCAGCAGTGCTCATTCCTCCAGTCACAGGTCTAGATAAAGCTTGGTCAGTAAAGGGAGTCACTGTGTTCTGGTATAATGTCACATTGTCCAGCAGTCCTCATCTCTCGAGTCAAAGGTTCATATAGCGCTTGGTCAGTAATGGGAGTCACTGTGTCCTGGGATAATGTCACATTGTCCAGCAGTGCTCACCTCACCCGTCACAGGCCCAGATAAAGCTTGGTCAATAATGAGAGTAACTGTGTACTGGAATAATGTCACATTGTCCAGCAGTGCTCACCTCTCCAGTCACAGGTCCAGATAGAGCTTGGTCAGTAATGGGAGCCACTGTGTCCTGGTATATTGTCACATTGTCCAGCAGTGCTCACCTCTCCAGTCACAGGTCCAGATAGAGCTTGGTCAGTAATGGGAGTCACTGTGTCCTGGTATAATGTTACATTTCCCAGCAGTGCTCACCTCTCCAGTCAAAGGTCCAGATAGAGCTTGGTCAGTAATAGGAGTCACTGTGTCCAGGTATAATGTCACATTGTCCAGCAGTGCTCACCTCTCCAGTCACAGGTCCAGATAGTGCTTGGCCAGTAATGGGAGTCACTGTTTCCTGGGATAATGTCACATTGTCCAGCAGTGCTCACCTCACCCGTCACAAGCCCAGATAAAGATTGGTCAATAATAAGAGCAACTATGTACTGGTATAATGTCACATTGTCCAGCAGTGCTCACCTCTCCAGTCACAGGTCCAGATAGAGCTTGGTCAGTAATAGGAGCCACTGTGTGCTGGTATAATGTCAGATTGTCCAGCAGTGCTCACCTCTCCAGTCAAAGGTCCAAATAGAGCTTGGTCAGTAATGGGAGTCACTGTGTCCTGGTATAATGTCACATTTCCCAGCAGTGCTCACCTCTCCAGTCAAAGGTCCAGATAGAGCTTGGTCAGTAATGGGAGTCACTGTGTCCAGGTATAATGTCACATTGTCCAGCAGTGCTCACCTCTCCAGTCACAGGTCCAGATAGAGCTTGGTCAGTAATGGGAGTCAGTGTGTCCTGGTATAATGTCACATTGTCCAGCAGTGCTCACCTCTCCAGTTAAAGGTCCAGATAGAGCTTGGTCAGTAAAGGGAGTCACTGTGTCCTGGTATAATGTCACATTGTCCAGCAGTGCTCACCACTCCAGTCATAGGTCCAGAAAAAGCTTGGTCAGTAATGGGAGTCATTGTATCCTGGTATAATGTCACATTGTCTAGCAGTGTTCACCTTTCCAGTCACAGGTCCAGATAGAGCTTGGTCAGTAATGGGAGCCACTGTGTCCTGGTATATTGTCACATTGTCCAGCAGTGCTCACCTCTCCAGTCAAAGGTCCAGATAGAGCTTGGCCAGTAATGGGAGTCACTGTGTCCTGGTATAATGTCACATTTCCCAGCAGTGCTCACCTCTCCAGTCAAAGGTCCAGATAGAGCTTGGTCAGTAATAGGAGTCAATGTGTCCTGGTATAATGTCACATTGTCTAGCAGTGTTCACCTCTCCAGTCACAGGTCCAGATAGAGCTTGGTAAGTAATGGGAGTCATTGTGTCCTGGTATAATGTCACATTGTCCAGCAGTGCTCACCTCTCCAGTCACAGGTCCAGATAGAGCTTGGTCAGTAATGGGAGCCACTGTGTCCTGGTATAATGTCACATTGTCCAGCAGTGCTCACCTCTCCAGTCAAAGGTCCAGATAGAGCTTGGTCAGTAATGGGAGTCACTGTGTCCTGGTATAATGTCACATTTCCCAGCAGTGCTCACCTCTCCAGTCAAAGGTCCAGATAGAGCTTGGTCAGTAATGGGAGTCACTGTGTCCAGGTATAATGTCACATTGTCCAGCAGTGCTCACCTCACCCGTCACAGGCCCAGATAAAGCTTGGTCAATAATGAGAGCAACTGTGTACTGGTATAATGTCACATTGTCCAGCAGTGCTCACCTCTCCAGTCACAGGTCCAGATAGAGCTTGGTCAGTAATGGGAGCCACTGTGTCCTGGTATATTGTCACATTGTCCAGCAGTGCTCACCTCTCCAGTCAAAGATCCAGATAGTGCTTGGTCAGTAATGGGAGTCACTGTTTCCTGGGATAATGTTACATTGTCCAGCAGTGCTCACCTCACCCGTCACAGGCCCAGATAAAGCTTGGTCAATAATGAGAGCAACTGTGTACTGGTATAATGTCACATTGTCCAGCAGTGCTCACCTCTCCAGTCACAGGTCCAGATAGAGCTTGGTCAGTAATGGGAGCCACTGTGTCCTGGTATATTGTCACATTGTCCAGCAGAGCTCACTTCTCCAGTCACAGGTCCAGATAGAGCTTTGTCAGTAATGGGAGTCACTTTGACCTGGTATAATGTCACATTGTCAAGCAGTGCTCACCTCTCTAGTCACATGTCCAGATAGAGCTTGGTCAGTAAAGGGAGTCACTGTGTCCTGGAATAATGTCACATTGTCCAGCAGTCCTCACCTCTCGAGTCACAGGTCCAGATAGTGCTTGGTCAGTAATGGGAGCCACTGTGTCCTGGTATAATGTCACATTGTCCAGCAGTGCTTACCTCTCCAGTCAAAGGTCCAGATAGAGCTTGGTCAGTAATGGGAGTCACTGTGTCCTGGTATAATGTCACATTTCCCAGCAGTGCTCACCTCTCCAGTCAAAGGTCCAGATAGAGCTTGGTCAGTAATGGGAGTCACTGTGTCCAGGTATAATGTCACATTGTCCAGCAGTGCTCACCTCTCCAGTCACAGGTCCAGATAGTGCTTGGTCAGTAATGGGAGTCACTGTTTCCTGGGATAATGTCACATTGTCCAGCAGTGCTCACCTCACCCGTCACAGGCCCAGATAAAGCTTGGTCAATAATGAGAGCAACTGTGTACTGGTATAATGTCACATTGTCCAGCAGTGCTCACCTCTCCAGTCACAGGTCCAGATAGAGCTTGGTCAGTAATGGGAGCCACTGTGTCCTGGTATAATGTCACATTGTCCAGCAGTGCTCACCTCTCCAGTCACAGGTCCAGATAGTACTTGGCCAGTAATGGGAGTCACTGTTTCCTGGGATAATGTCACATTGTCCAGCAGTGCTCACCTCACCCGTCACAGGCCCAGATAAAGATTGGTCAATAATAAGAGCAACTATGTACTGGTATAATGTCACATTGTCCAGCAGTGCTCACCTCTCCAGTCACAGGTCCAGATAGAGCTTGGTCAGTAATAGGAGCCACTGTGTGCTGGTATAATGTCAGATTGTCCAGCAGTGCTCACCTCTCCAGTCAAAGGTCCAAATAGAGCTTGGTCAGTAATGGGAGTCACTGTGTCCTGGTAAAATGTCACAATTCCCAGCAGTGCTCACCTCTCCAGTCAAAGGTCCAGATAGAGCTTGGTCAGTAATGGGAGTCACTGTGTCCAGGTATAATGTCACATTGTCCAGCAGTGCTCACCTCTCCAGTCACAGGTCCAGATAGAGCTTGGTCAGTAATGGGAGTCAGTGTGTCCTGGTATAATGTCACATTGTCCAGCAGTTCTCACCTCTCCAGTTAAAGGTCCAGATAGAGCTTGGTCAGTAATGGGAGTCACTGTGTCCAGGTATAATGTCACATTGTCCAGCAGTGCTCACCTCTCCAGTCACAGGTCCAGATAGAGCTTGGTCAGTAAAGGGAGTCACTGTGTCCTGGTATAATGTCACATTGTCCAGCAGTGCTCACCACTCCAGTCATAGGTCCAGAAAAAGCTTGGTCAGTAATGGGAGTCATTGTATCCTGGTATAATGTCACATTGTCTAGCAGTGTTCACCTTTCCAGTCACAGGTCCAGAGAGAGCTTGGTCAGTAATGGGAGCCACTGTGTCCTGGTATATTGTCACATTGTCCAGCAGTGCTTCACCTCTCCAGTCAAAGGTCCAGATAGAGCTTGGTCAGTAATGGGAGTCACTGTGTCCTGGTATAATGTCACATTGTCCAGCAGTGCTCACCTCTCCAGTCAAAGGTCCAGATAGAGCTTGGTCAGTAATAGGAGTCACTGTGTCCTGGTATAATGTCACATTGTCTAGCAGTGTTCACCTCTCCAGTCACAGGTCCAGATAGAGCTTGGTAAGTAATGGGAGTCATTGTGTCCTGGTATAATGTCACATTGTCCAGCAGTGCTCACCTCTCCAGTCACAGGTCCAGATAGAGCTTGGTCAGTAATGGGAGCCACTGTGTCCTGGTATAATGTCACATTGTCCAGCAGTGCTCACCTCTCCAGTCAAAGGTCCAGATAGAGCTTGGTCAGTAATGGGAGTCACTGTGTCCAGGTATAATGTCACATTGTCCAGCAGTGCTCACCTCACCCGTCACAGGCCCAGATAGAGCTTGGTCAATAATGA
>CM050174.1:67189998-67233326 GCA_027410445.1 Discoglossus pictus
GCAGGGAGAGAGGGGGAAAGGGAGATGGGAGGGAGAGAGGGGGGGAAGAGAGATGGGAGGGAGATTGGGGGAAGAGAGATGGGATGAGAGGGGGGAAGGGAGATGGGAGGGAGAGAGGGGGGAAGGGAGATGAGAGGGGGAAAGAGAGATTGGAGGAAGAGAGGGGGAAGATGGGTGGGAGAGAGGGGGGAAGAGAGATGTGAGGGAGAGAGGGGGGAAGAGAGATGGGAGGGAGAGAGGGGGGGAAGAGAGATGGAAGGGAGAGAGGGGGGAAGAGAGATGGGAGGGAGAGAGGGGGGGAAGAGAGATGGGAGGGAGAGAGGGGGGAAGAGAGATGGGAGGGAGAGAGGGGGGAAGAGAGATGTGAGGGAGAGATGGGGAAGAGAGATGTGAGGGAGAGAGAGGGAAGAGAGATGTGAGGGAGAGAGGGGGAAGAGAGATGTGAGGGAGAGAGGGGGGGAGAGCAATGTGAGGGAGAGAGGGGGGAGAGAAATGTGAGGGAGAGAGGGGAAGAGAGATGTGAGGGAGAGAGGGGGGAAGAGAGATGTGAGGGAGAGATGGGGAAGAGAGATGTGAGGGAGAGAGGGGGAAGAGAGATGTGAGGGAGAGAGGGGGAAGAGAAATGTGAGGGAGAGAGGGGGAAGAGAAATGTGAGGGAGAGAGGGGAAGAGAGATGTGAGGGAGAGAGATGTGAGGGAGAGAGGGGGAAAGAGAGATGTGAGGGAGAGAGGGGGAAGAAAAACGCAAAATATGCCTCAAATTAACTTGCAACCTCACTCACAGGCTCCCTTGCTCTCCCCCTGTGCTGTGTATGAGTTTGCAAGTGAATTTGTGGCATATTTAGTTTTCTTTAGCGTGTTTCTGGAGTGGCACAGTTCGGCCGTTAAATCTGTGTTTTTGCAAGGTCCACATTTTTCCAAGTTCCGCATTTTTCCGAAGTCCGCATTTTTTTCCAAGTCCTACGGGCCGTAATTTTTTTTTACGCGATTGCTAGGGGGTTTGAGCTTTAAGGTGTATAATTGAGTTTTAATCATTTCTGTTGATCTCCAAGCACTGCTACCAATGCAGCATCACCCAGCTAAGTCGTGGGGGCGTTAGGGATGAGCGCCTGTGGTGCTCATCTCCACCAGCTCAATGAGCGCCTTTGGCGCTCATTGCCCAGCTAAGTTGTGTGTGTGTGTGTGTGTGTGTGTTGGGGGGGGGGGGTGGATGAGCGCCTGTGACGCTCTTCTCCACCTGGCCGCAACTGCTAGCCTTGCTTTGCGAGGCCCGCAATTGCGCGGCTTGCTGTGCGAGCCCACAATAATAACATTGTGTTAGCAACAACTTTTGGCAAGCCTGCAATTACGACAACTATATATGTTATAGATTGATTGAGAGGCAGGGAAGTCTGAATGGTGATGTCACCACGCAGGCTTCCCTGCCTCTGCAGAAGGACGCACAGGTGGTAGAGAGACCGCAGGTGGTAGAGGTGGGGGGAGAGACAGGGGTGGGAGAGAGAGGGAAGGAGAGACGGGGGAGGGATAGAGGGGGAAGAGAGATGGGAGGGAGAGAGGGGGGAAGATGGGTGGGAGAGAGGGGGGGAAGAGAGATGCGAGGGAGAGAGGGGGGAAGAGAGATGCGAGGGAGAGAGGGGGGAAGAGAGATGGGAGGGAAAGAGAATGAAGAGAGATTGGAGGAACAGAGGGGGGAAGATGGGTCGGAGAGAGGGGGGAAGAGAGATGGGTCGGAGAGAGGGGGGAAGAGAGATGGGAGGGAGAGAGGGGGGAAGAGAGATGGGAGGGAGAGAGGGGGGAAGAGAGATGGGAGAGAGGGGGGAAGAGAGATGGGAGGGAGAGAGGGGGGAAGAGAGATGGGAGGGAGAGAGGGGGAAGAGAGGTGAGAGGGGTAAAGAGAGATGGGAGGAAGAGAGGGGGGAAGAGAGATGGGTGGGAGATAGGGGGGAAGAGAGATGGGAGGGAGAGAGGGGGGAAGAGAGATGGGAGGGAGAGAGGGGGGAAGAGAGATGGGAGGGAGAGAGGGGGGAAGAGAGATGGGAGGGAGAGAGGGGGGAAGAGAGATGGGAGGGAGAGAGGGGGGAAGAGAGATGGGATTGAGAGAGGGGGGAAGAGAGATGGGATTGAGAGAGGGGGGAAGAGAGATGGGAGGGAGAGAGGGGGGAAGAGAGATGGGAGGGAGAGAGGGGGAAGAGAGATGGGAGGGAGAGAGATGGGATTGAGAGAGGGGCGAAGAGAGATGGGATTGAGAGAGGGGCGAAGAGAGATGGGATTGAGAGAGGGGCGAAGAGAGATGGGATTGAGAGAGGGGGGAAGAGAGATGGGATTGAGAGAGGGGGAAGAGAGATGGGTGGGAGAGAGGGGGGAAGAGAGATGGGAGGGAGAGAGGGGGAAGAGAGATGGGAGGGACAGAGGGGGGAAGAGAGATGGGAGGGAGAGAGATGGGAGGGAGAGAGGGGGGAAGAGAGATGGGATTGAGAGAGGGGGGGGAGAGAGATGGGAGATAGAGAGGGGGGAAGAGAGAGGGGGAAGAGAGATGGGAGGGAGAGAGGGGGAAGAGAGATGGGAGGGTGAGAGGGGGGAAGAGAGGGGGGAGAGAGAGGGGGGAAGACAGATGGGAGGGAGAGAGGGGGGAAGAGATGGGAGGGAGAGAGGGGGGAAGAGAGGTGGGAGGGTGAGAGGGGGAAGAGAGATGGGAGGGTGAGAGGGGGAAGAGAGATGGGAGGGTGAGAGGGGGGAAGTGAGATGGGAGGGAGAAAGGGGGGAAGAGAGACGGGGGAAGAGAGATGGGAGGGAGAGAGGGGGAAGAGAGATGGGAGGGTGAGAGGGGGAAGAGAGATGGGAGGGTGAGAGGGGGGAAGAGAGGGGGGAAGAGAGATGGGAGGGAGAGAGGGGGGAAGAGAGATGGGAGGGAGAGAGGGGGGAAGGGAGATGGGAGGGAGAGAGGGGGGGAAGGGAGATGGGAGGGAGAGAGGGGGGAAGGGAGATGGGAGGGAGAGAGGGGGGAAGGGAGATAAGGGAGATGGGAGGGAGAGAGGGGGGAAGGGAGATAAGGGAGGGAGAGAGGGGGGAAGAGATATGGGAGGGAGAGAGGGGGGAAGAGATATGGGAGGGAGAGAGGGGGGAAGAGAGATGGGAGGGAGAGAGGGGGGAAGAGAGATGGGAGGGAGAGGGGTGAAGAGAGATGGGTGGGAGAGAGGGGGAATAGAGATGGGAGGGAGAGAGGGGGGAAGAGAGATGTGAGGGGGAAGAGAGATGTGAGGGAGAGAGGGGAGAAGAGAGATGTGAGGGAGAGGGGAGAAGAGAGAGGTGAGGGGAAGAGAGATGTAAGGGAGAGGGGGGAGAGAGATGTAAGGGAGAGGGGGGAGAGAGATATGAGGGAGAGAGGGGAAGAGAGGTGTGTGGGAGAGAGATGTGAGGGAGAGAGGGGGAAGAGATATGGGAGGGAGAGAGGGGGAGAGATATGGGAGGGAGAGAGGGGGGAAGAGAGATGGGAGGGAGAGAGGGGGAAGAGATATGGGAGGGAGAGAGGGGGAAGAGAGATGGGAGGGAGGGAGGGGGAATAGAGATGGGAGGGAGAGGGGGGGGAATAGAGATGGGAGGGAGAGGGGGGGGAATAGAGATGGGAGGGAGAGGGGGGGGAGATAGAGGGGGGAGAGAGATGGAAGGGAAGAGAGACGGGAGGGATAGAGGGGAAAGAGAGATGGGATGGAGATGGGGGGAGAGAGATGGGGGGAGAGAGATGGGAGGGAGAGAGGGGGGAGGGGGAAAAGAGATGGGAGGGGGAAAAGAGATGGGTGGGAGAGAGGGGGTGAGAGAGGGGGGATGAGAGATGGTAGGGAGAGAGGGGGAAGAGAGATGGGGGAGAGAGATGGGAGGGAGAGAGGGGGAAGAGAGATGGGAGGGAGAGAGATGTGAGGGAGAGAGGGGAAGAGAGATGTTAGGGAGAGAGGGGAAGAGAAATGTTAGGGAGAGAGGGGAAGAGAGATGTGAGGGAGAGAGGGGAAGAGAGATGTGAGGGAGAGAGGGGTGAATAGAGATGGGAGGGAGAGGGGAAAGAGAGATGGGAGGGAGAGGGGGAAGAGAGATGGGAGGGAGAGGGGGAAGAGAGATGGGAGGGAGATGGGAGGGAGAGAGGGGGGAGAGAGATGGAAGGGAAGAGAGACGGGAGGGAAAGAGGGGGAAGAGAGACGGGAGGGATAGAGGGGGAAGAGAGACGGGAGGGATAGAGGGGGAAGAGAGATGGGAGGGAGAGAGGGGGAAGAGAGATGGGAGGGAGAGAGGGGGGAAGAGATGGGAGGGAGAGAGGGGGAAGAGAGATGGGAGGGAGAGAGGGGGAAGAGAGATGGGAGGGAGAGAGGGGGAAGAGAGATGGGAGGGAGAGAGGGGGGTGAGAGATGGAGTGAGAGAGGGGGGATGAGAGATGGCAGGGAGAGAGGGGGAAGAGAGATGGGAGGGAGGGGGAAAGATAGATGGGAGGGAAGGAGAAGGGGGAGAGATACCGGGGAGGGAGGGGGAGAGGCAGAGAGACTGGAGGGATAGAGGGGGAAGAGAGATGGGAGGGAGAGAGGGGGGAAGAGAGATGGGAGGGAGAGAGGGGGGAAGAGAGATGGGAGGGAGAGAGGGGGGAAGAGAGATGGGAGGGCGAGAGGGGGGAAGAGAGATGGGAGGGAGAGAGGGGGGAAGAGAGATGGGAGGGAGAGAGGGGGGAAGAGAGATGGGAGGGAGAGAGGGGGGAGAGAGATGGGAGAGTGAGAAGGGGGAATAGAGATGGGAGAGAAGGGGAAGAGAGATGGGAGGAAGATGGGGAAGAGATTTGGGAGGGAGAGAGGGGGTGAGAGAGGGGGGATGAGAGATGGCAGGGAGAGAGGGGGAAGAGAGATGGGGGAGAGAGATGGGGGGGAGAGATGGGAGTGAGAGAGGGGGGATGAGAGATGGCAGGGAGAGAGGGGGAAGAGAGATGGCAGGGAGAGAGGGGGAAGAGAGATGGGAGGGAAGGGAGAAGGGGGAGAGAAACCGGGGAGGGAGGGGGAGAGGCAAACAGGGGTGGGAAAGGGGGAAGAGAGACAGGGGAGGGAGGGGGAGAGGAAACAGGGAAGGTAGAAGGGGGAAAAGAGAGACAGGGGAGGGAGAGAGAGGGGGGAGAGAGAGATGGGAGGGAGATGCAGAGATTCTTACATTAGTCTGTATATTTACACCCGTGATCTGTTTCTTTATATATTTAATGTCAGATAGTTGTGTAAATCTGTACAAATCCAGAGGCTTCTCTCTCTTGTCACTAACAGGACCCCAAGATGGAGATCTATATCCAGACTTAATTAATGAGGATGGAGAATATGAGAGAGATGAGAAGTCTATTCCGCAGATGGAAACCCATTCAGATCCCTGTACAGGTGAGTGATAATAATAATAATGTATTTGTGTCCATGCTCTGAACTAGTGATACAGGAATATTATGTTAATATATTTATAATATAAATCTATCTAAATATCACAATAAGCCCCAATGTAAGAAATTATTTTTTATTAGTTGCCACTAAACTGAGACCTCAGCACCTCTTGCACACAGATGCACTCTATGTACTCTACACGTATATTCACCCACTTACCTCACTCCCTATATTGGTAAACACATCAACTGTAAGTGACTGCCTCCTGTGTGCTCCCATCATCTGGTGATGCACTTTGTGGACTCTACCAATATAGGGAGTAAGGAAAGTGGGTGAATGTACGTGTAGAGTCCATAGAGTGCATCACCAGATGAATGGGAGCACAAAGTTGTCCGTCACTTACAGTTGGACTCTACATGTACATTCACCCCACTTACCTCACTCCTTATTTTGGTAAATAAATCAATGTAGGTGACGCCTCCTGTGTGCTACATCATCCAGTAGAGGATCTTGTCTCTAACCCCATTGCTTATTAAAAATGTTGCATCACAAAATAAGCTATGGGTTGTATATTTACATTCAGAGTAGAAATTATTTTGTAGAAACACCTTCATTTTTCCGTGAGACAGAAATAGTTTGTAATGGGGTTTACATGTCCTTTTTTCCGTTCCGTTATTTGGCCTTTGTCAAGTCAAGCAACCATGTGGTAAAATGTGGTATACCCCAAAGAATTTCTTTCAGCAATATAAATACTTTACACACCTACCTGTGTATCAACAGCTGGAAGTGACTCCCCCCCCCCCCCCCCCCCCCCCAAACATCCCTCTTTCAAGACCAAACCTCAGATATATACTCAATAATCATCCGCAATATTCTTCTTTGCATATCAGATAGATCATGTGTCTTACTGAAATATAGCAGCCCATTTGTGTAACGATTCAGGGGTAGGGGCTGTTACAGCCCAGGGCCACCTGCTATAGACTACAGGTTAACCCGCAAGGACTGAGGGGTTCTTGGAAATCTCGGCACCCAGCACCCTAATATCTGGCTTCTGTATCAGTCAATGTCTCTGCATCAGGAATCTGCTACTTCTTATGGGGCTTAATAAGACTTTTTACAGCCAAATCTACCCCAACAGGATCCTACAGAGTCTCCCAGTACCTCTCTGCAGCCATCTAGGAGCAAAGAATCAAATAAGAGTACATACCAATGTCTATATGTTCCAGCAGTAAATGGGGGGGGGGGGGGGGGTATCCAATTACAGGAATAAGGGGAAATGGCAGACAGTTACAGGAGATTTTCCCCACATGGGGTTTTACAGTAGCTTCATGGCTGGCAACTGAGAACAAAGGGCTAACATCTAAGACACATGTCCAGACCTTAAATAGAGTACGTGGCAGATGTATGTGGCTTACCTGGCCAAAACAGATAACAGAGGTTTTTTAGTAAATAGTCCAGTGGCTGGAGCCAAGATAAGTGGGGCAATCTATCTGTTATGGTGGCTCAAGGGCCAAGATCCAGGAACTAGAAAAGGGGCATGTGACCTTAATCCCCCTTCCCAGACATCAGGTCTGGGGCTATGATCCTTAAGGGATGATGTCTTGAACTGCAGCCCATAGTCCAAGTCCCCATCTGTAGCAGAGATGCAATATTACGCTCAATATCTCTGCTGGTATACTGTAAAATATCTAAGAGAAGCACTGTACAGTCTCATAATCCCAATCTCCCCATACTGGACGATACACAGTTGGGAGTAAAAAAAACACCTCTTGTTTTATTTTCTCACCCACAGATATATATATATATATATATATATATATATATATGTATATATATATATATCTCCTGTGAAAACAGGAAATCAACACAGGTAAATAAACACATGCCCATTATCGGCCCAAACCACGGGCAGGCATTCTTTTTCTATGGAGGCGTAGCTTACTTCTCGGGGTAGTCATTTTCTGCTTCAGTAAGCCACCGGGTGTTCGCCTCCATCTGCTCCATCTTGTCTCAATATGGCTTCCAATCCAAACATCGAAGTGTCTGTATGAACAAGAAAGCATTTGGTTGGATCAGGAGCAGTTTTCAGTTGCTGAAATCTCTGTTCACACTCTGGGGCCCAGACTACCTGTCTAAGGAGGTTCTTACGGGTCAAATCAGTAAGGGGCTTGGCCAGGGCACTATAGTTGGGCACCAATTTGTGACAATACCCTCCTTATGGGGGGTTGGGCATTTGGCTACAGCCTCTATCTTGGTTGGTTCTGGTTTCTGTTGACCACTACCTACTCGATGGTCGAGGTACTGCACTTCAGCCATCCCTATGTGACACTTACTAGGTTTGATGTGTCAACCCTGCTTTCCTGATACTGTCTAACACTGCTCCTCAGGTGGCTCAGGTGTTCTAACTAAGTGTCGCTGTAAATCGCTATATAATCCAGGTAGGCGCAAGCGTACTCCTGGAACCCGTCCAATAGCCAATCTACCATCAGCTGGCAAAGTTGCCAGCCGGCCTGCAGCTTGTCATTGCGGACGGGTTTTAAAATCAATACTTTTTGTCCCACTTGAAAGCTGCAGTCCCTAGCTCCCCTATCGTACCATCGGCGCTAACGTTGTTGGGCTTAATAGACTTAATAAGAGAGCATTGAGAGGGAGAGGTTAGCGCAGATGGTACCCCTGTTGGAGTTTAGGGACTGTCTTGAGCAGTTGACCCAGACGGTGCAATCCGACCTCCAAGTGGTCCATAAACTCCAACACAAATGGAATAGGGGTACCATCTGCGCTAACCTCTCCATTCCAATGTTCTCTTATTAAGCCTAACGGCCTTTCACCCTCCTACCGAACAGTAGTTCAAAGGGGAAGAATCTGGTGAATTCTTCTGGCACCTCCCTGTACGCAAATACAAGGTGGGGCAACAATTTTTCCAAGTCTTTCATAGTTTCTGCGAATATCCAGAGCATTTGTTGTAGCGTCTCATTAAAATGTTCGCAGAGACCATTGGACTGGGGGTGGGACGCCGAGTTTACTATGGGCTTAATTCCGCATAGTCTTCAGAGTTGGTGGGTGACTTTGACTGTAAATTGGGTGCTCTGATCCAAAATAACCTCTCAGGGGAATCCCATGCAAGGGAAAGTCCGCATCAGGGCATCCGCGACTGTCTAAGCCTGGAAATTAGTCAGCACCACCACCTCTGGGTATCTAGTGGCATAATCTACTAGGGTCAGGATGTATTTCTTGCTGGAAGGGCTCAGTCTAGTTAGGGGCCCTACCAAGTCTACTGTTACCCTGCTAAACGGTTCTTCCGTAATGGGAAGGGGGTGAAGTTTTACTTTATGGCGGTTTCCTCTCTTACCAACCCTCTGACAGTTGTCACAAGTCTGACAGTAATGACAAATATCTTTCAAAATCCCCGGCCAGAAAAAGTTCTGAGTTAGCCGGTATTTCGTTTGGCTGACTCCAAGATGTCCGGATAACAGAATATCATGGGCTATCCGGAGTAATTCCTGACTATATTTCTACCAACTGTTTAATGGGGATCGGTACGGACCCAGTCCCTATTCTCTCCGAGTTCCTGTATAGTAATCCCTTGTCCCACGAGTACCTCTCCCCCTCTAATCCTGCCTGACTGGAGGTGACCTGATTTTTGTATACTTGCAACGTGGGGTCTACGGCTACCTCTTTCCCAAACTCTATGGCGGCATCCCAGGGCAAGTACTCTACGGGTGGAGACTGGTTGTTTACCAGAGCCTCAGAGTTTGCTGGTGCGAGCCTTCTGCAATGTGGTCACAGGGTAAATGTCTTAGTAGTAGTATATCTGCCGGTAAGTTCTGCATCAATCCTACTTCCACAACCCGACCCCACATCCCATTGCAAATGAACCTTGACAGTGGGTAAGCTGAGTACTGCTCCCCCTGCTATCCGTACTGCCACAGAGCCTCCGGTATGTGCTTTGTCTGGGACCAAGTGGTGTTTGACAAGGGTTAACGTTGCTCAGGTGTCCCTTAGCCTTTCGACTTTCTTCCCCTCCAGTCATATGGTTTGCTTATGGTGTCGGTTGTCCGACACAGCCTGGACGGGGTCCACTTCATGTAAAGCCTCTATTTGTTCCTCTGGGTAGTGGGGTTCGGCTTCAAGGGTACTGGCCTCGGTGCGGTAGCAATGGGCTGCTGCTCTATTTGGTGGTGGTTGGCCCGGATGAACCCATGTGTTACATTTCCGGTTCTGGGGGCATTCCCTCTGTAAATGTCCCAACTGCTGGCATAGGTGACACCAAATATTGGCACAATGTTGGTACCTGGGAGTGGAGGGGTTGAACCCGTTGCCCTTGCCCTGAAAGGGTGGGTCCACGGCCGGGGTTGCTGGGTGGGCACTACAGGCCTAGACGATGGGCGAGGTGGCGGTCGGTGGTGGCGCCGTTCATCATAGTTTTCATCGGCCAGTCGAGCGGCATCAGAGAGGGTAAGGGGGTTAAGGTCCCTTATCAATACTTGCACCTCTGGGGTCTGTCCACTGAAGAACAGCTCTAGCAGAATGAATTGCACCAGTTCTTCCATGGTTGTGGCTCGGTTAGCCCGAACCCATCCCATGGCAGCTCTCTGCAGTCGATAAGCCCACACAGCATGGGAGTCCTTCTCCTGTTTGTTGAGCTCCCGAAATCGGCATCGGTATGCCTCTGGGTTGATAGCATATTGCGTTAAGATGGCCTGCTTCACCTGGTGGTAATGTTTGCTGTCCTCATCTGGTACTGCCTGGTACCCACTCTGCTCGTCCAATGTCATGTAAGTGGCACAGTCTTTCAAAATCTTGAAGGTACCCATCAATAGCCTCTTCCGTGTCTCTGACGGCTTTAAATGCATTGATGCAACGATGCTGCTGGTGACCCCTCTCTGGATCGCTGATCTGCTAGTTGTATCTGTGTTACCTGTTGTCTGTTGGCCAATATCTATTCTTGTACCTCCACCATCACTCTTGTTACATTTTCTTCTGATGGTGGGTCCCGGTAAAATGCCAGCCTTATCCTTAGTTCCCTTGCAACTTCACTTTTCTCCATCTCTGGGGAAGGTACAGCACTGCTGGCTCGGTCTCCCTTCATCATTTAGGCAATCAGAATAGTTATTTTTTTGCTTTATTGCTGGCTATCTTCCAAGAGTTCCTTCAAAGTTGTTCGTCTTAGGGCTGCATAGTTCGTCTACATTCATTCGTATAGTCGAACTGTACGCAACCTGATGCTTGGGTACTGCTTCGTTGCGAGGCTTGTATCCCGTCACTTGCCACCAATGTAGTGTAGATGCAATGTTACACTCAATATCTCCACTGATATACTGTAAATATCCAAGAGAAGCACTGTACAGTCATAATCCCAATAAGCCCATATTCGGCCACACAGTACAGAGAGAGAGAACAATAGTCACATCACACATCTCCCGGAGCCTAGCTGGCTACTCTTACACAATAACAGGCATTACCATATAGTACAGAAATTGATAGGATCATCCCTCATTACCTAGTAATCCCCCATGATTTTGGCAGGGCAAAGGTTAACCCTTTCACTGCCGTACCCTCTAGCTCTGTGCTATCTGTATATTAACACATGTCAATACCACAATGCCTTTGTAATAAGACTAGGTGGCTGTTTTTTGCCGCACATGCCACACCATCCAAAGAAGAAAAAATGTTGGCCCAAGTGGCATCTGCATTAGATTCAATGCATGTGGTTGGGGTGGTTGCCCATCTTTCAGGAAAGTGTCCACCGTCTCTAATCCAAATTGGGGTAGGGGTCTTGGGAACTTAATATGTTTGTACAGTCCTTCCAGGGGGTATCTGCGCTAGCAGCCACTTCTCAGATACCCCCCCCCCCTTTTTCTTCAAAACACCCGATCCTCAAGGTCCCAGGAAGCAACTCCTTTTCCTTCAATAACCCACCCCAAATTACAGGCATCAATCTTGGGGACACTGCCATGGTCTCAGGAACTAGGATCTCATCCAGGGGCATACTGCTACCCCCTTGAACACAGGCAAATAGTGGCTCTGGGGTATTCCAACTAGGGAGCAGCTCAGGCCTAGGTTCACTATTTAAAGAAATTCAATTCGACTTTGCCACTTTTGCCAGTGACAAAGAGTTTGTATTAAATCCAGTAACCATTGGGATATTTTGTCTCTTATTGGTGGCTGGGGCATTCCAAGAACCCTCTGAACACTTACGTTTGATTAGTGAATAAATTGATCTCAGAAAACTTAGTACCCATTTTATTAACAGCAACTGCTATTAAATTTTAAATTACTATTAAATCTCCCTGCACTCTACATGTGAATAAAGTCATCCTTTTTTTAAAAAAAAAAAAAAAATGAAAAGATTAAGCATGTGAAAGAGTATTTGTATCAGCATACTTACTATTCTACCACGGTGTCATTATACAACTTTATGTAGGTATTAGTATCACCTAACTGATTCAAATATATTTCATGTTATCATAATTCACAAGCACTAGGGAACATTTCTTATTTGCTGGTGTAATGACCCCAATCTGCCATTTTATTTTCAGTAGAACAACTTCCTGATAGAATAATACAGTATTTATTTTTTCTTTTAAATAACATTTTGCAGACCATCATATTTAGTTAAACAGAAGACCCTTTTTGACAATAATTGGTTTGCACCGTATCACACTGCACCCTATAGACATCTTTTGCTTCATTTTTGTATGATTACAAAATATGATGTATGTTCATAAGGAGTTAAATAACTTCCACTAAATTATTAGCTAAAGAGAAATCATTTTCAACCAAATTGACCTTTTATTAACTGCAAATCAGTTTGCAATAATTAATTATTGTTCCGATAATAGATTTATACTAATCATTTACATTTAGAAGTATGTTAAAGATATCTGAATTTACTCCTGGTGCTTTTGTTTCCAACAGATGGATCAGAAATTTGGAATAACCTTGGAGAAGACAACATTTGTCACACAGTAGAAAAACCATTTGCATGTACTGAATGCGGAAAATGTTTCAGTTATCGCTCACATCTTAATAGCCATAAGAGGACTCACACAGGAGAAAAACCTTTTTCATGTTGTGCATGTGGGAAATGTTTTAGTCATCCCTCAAATCTTAAGAAACATAAGAGGACTCATACAGGAGAAAAAACATTTTCATGTTCTGAATGTGGGAAATGTTTCAGTCAAGCCTCAGATCTTAATAAACATAAAATGAATCATACCGGAGAAGAACCTTTTCCTTGTTCTGAATGTGGGAAAGGTTTCAGTCGTCTCTCAACTCTTAACAATCATAAGAGGACTCATACAGGAGCAAAACCTTTTTCATGTTCTGGATGTGGAAAATGTTTCAGTGATCTCTCAACTCTTAACAACCATATGAGGACTCATACAGGAGAAAGACCTTTTTCATGTTCTGAATGTGGAAAATGTTTCAGTCATCTCTCAACTCTTAACAACCATAAGAGGATTCATACAGGAGAAAAACCTTTTTCATGTTCTGAATGTGGGAAATGTTTTAGTCATCCATCAAATCTTAGGAAACATAAGATCACTCATACAGGAGAAAAAACATTTTCATGTTCTGACTGTGGGAAATTTTTCAGTCAAGCCTCAGATCTTAATAAACATAAACTTAATCATACCGGAGAAGAACCTTTTCCATGTTCTGAATGTGGGAAAGGTTTTAGTCGTCTCTCAACTCTTAACAACCATATGAGGACTCATACAGGAAAAAAACCTTTTTCATGTTCTGAATGTGGAAAATGTTTCAGTCATCTCTCAACTCTTAACAACCATAAGAGGACTCATACAGGAGAAAAACCCTTTTCATGTTCTGAATGTGGAAAATGTTTCAGTCATCTCTCAACTCTTAACAACCATAAAAGGACTCATACAGGAGAAAAACCTTTTCCATGTACTGAATGTGGGAAATGTTTCAGTCATTCCTCACATCTTAATAGACATAAGTTGACTCATACAGGAGAAAAACCTTTTCCATGTTCTGATTGTGGGAAATTGTTCAGTCAGCGGTCAGCTCTTAATACACATAAGATGACTCATACAGGAGAAAAACCTTTTTACATGTACTGAACGTGGGAAATGTTTCAGTCATTGCTCACATCTTAATAAACATAAGATAACTTGCACAGGATAAACACCATTAGCATGTTCTGAAACTTACAAAAGAAAAAAAAATGTGTTTCAGTCAGATTTGAAATGTCACAAGAGGATAAAGACCATTTGTATGTATGGAATGTGGGGAATGTTTAATATGAGTCCGCCATTACACATCAACATGACACATCAAGCAATTCTACTAAGATCATATAAATGTAATTATTCAAAAACATTTAGCAAGATCATAAAAATCTGTGGATATCAGAGTTGTAAATCATATTAATAGAACTTTTCAGCAGTGATGCTCTTTAGTAAGTCCTACTAGTGGATCAGCTTGCATTATTACATTACATACTATGAGGCTGCACTGGTTCTGTGCATTGCTGCTATCTGCTTGGTCACAATAACCTTTTGATTTAAGGGACCCTGAACGTATGAACTTTGCTCTACACTATCATCCTCAGCACTCACAATCAATCTGTGAACTAATTTATATATATTTTTTATATATTTTTCTCTTCAACCTTAATAGCCCCTGCCATTCAATTTCAAGTGATACTAATATGTATAGTATGATACATCTTTGTTATATATATTTGTAATACATTAATGTGATTAATGAGTCCACTGTCATTAAGAATTACACCTTGTACTATGCAAACAATACCTATATTTGTTAAATAAATATAAGGTGCTGATACTTTATAATGAGTAGAATAGACCTCTTTGCATTAAATGGAACTATTTTAAATGTGAAAAAGTCACATCTAAAGTTATGTTTTTTTAATTGACTTAGATATTGCGTGATTTAATTATCCATCCTCTCTCTCCTAACCCTCTCCTCCCCAAATCTTCCTTTCCATTATCCCTCTTTTACCCCATCCAATCTCTCCCCTTGCTTTATTATCACATTCCAACCCTTCATCATACCTTCTTTCCCCCCTAACTATCCTCCCTGGATAGATCTGCCACATCTTCTTTATATGATCTGCTTCTGTTAATTACCTGCCATTTTTGTCTTTTATCACGCTCACTTTGTCATGAAAGGTTCCTTTGAGATTGAAGAGATCTCTTGATTTACCCTTTTGGTAATCTTTTTCTATCTCTTTATGTCGCTCTTTATAGAATTTCTCCTTGTCGCTTCTATAATTCTGCATTTAGCTTCGACAAATCTTTGCCTATCTCCACTACCTTTCACTTTCATTCTTTCCTGGGCTACTTTCAATGCCTTCATAGTTTTCTTTAATTTGGGAATATTCTTCGTTGCTATTTTCTGGACAATATCACTAACTTCTGTCCAAAGGTCTCCGGATATTCTATCTTCCATGTCTAGTATCTCAAATCTATTATTTACCTACACTGCATATTCATAGGGTATATTATTTACTTTTTGTATCTACTCTGTCATACGATTTTACCTCTTTTTCTTCAGTCTAACTCTGAAAAATAACAATAAGAAGCTTATGATCTTATCCACAGTCAGCTCCAGGCCTTGTTTTGCTGACTATATAGAGCTCCTCCATCTTTGGTCGATAAGTATACAGTCAGCAACAAATTGTATTTTGCTGGGCTCAAAGATGGTCAGTGCAGCCATAACATTAACATATGTTTACTTCTGGGAATGAAAGCTATGCCACGTTTGATAAAACTATTATGGTGTAAAGATATCACACTGTCAGGAATAGTTGCTAGTGTAATAGAACTATGTGAGAGCTGGGCCATAAAGAAGACTAAGCGGCATAGAATTGATGCCTGAATTGTGGGGTTGGAGAAAACTGCTTAGAGTCCTTTAGACTGCAAGATGATCCAGTCAATTGATACTACAATAAATCAAGCCAAATGGTTCACTGAAAGATTTGATCATGAGGGTGACGCCTAAATATTTTTGCCATATCATGAGAAGACAGCATGCCCTAGAGAAACCACTGATGCCAGAAAGATAGAAGACACATGAAGAAGGGTATGGCAGAGACAGAGATATATAGAAAAGGTTATGGAAGCAATGAATATGAGCTTGATGGAGCTCAGAATGGCAGCGGATGATGGATGTGTCCGGCATACAGTCTTCTATGGAGAGTTGTACACGACAAAATAATTAAACAACAAAAATATTACTAACCTTTGCTCAGATTTGATAGCCACAAACAGAGCATGGAAATCACAGCATCTAATAGACAAACATAGTTCTACCACTTAATCAGAAGATTTCTTTATTGAACAGGGTATAGAATATTTATATATCATATACTAACTAAACACATTAACAATAGTAAATAAAAAGTAGTGCCATTAAACAATACTATTTGGTAACCTAATTAAGATCACTAGATCAAAAGGCCAAATTAACATAATTACTCCGAGCTGGTTAGTAACCCGGGCGCAGAGCCTGACAGGTCCTAGTTGTGTATCAGTTCAGTTGGTGCTGCATTGGTAATTCAGAAAGACTCAATTGCTGCGGAGGTGGGCGACATGCCCTGCCTCACCCATCCATTAGTGTAAAGGCTGTATCCTTGTTGCTTCTTGACTAAAAAGTTCTGCTGCCAAACAGAGGGGAACATTTTCATGCTAGGGTGCCTCACAATCTCAGTCTGCTTTGGGAAATTCTCCTCCTTACTCTTGATATGATTAATGCCAGCCACAGTGCCTCTCAAATGTCTTTTGTTGTAAAAGTACTTCCACCACCTCGCTTTGTTTCTGCTGCTGGGGAGCACTAGTGCCAAATGGGCTTTTAGACTATTAACATCTGCTACTCCACCTTTCACTTGCTACTCCATGCCATCTCACACTGGGTTGCTTTTGGCATCCTTTATTTCATCTTCCATCTGCCACTGGAGAGTGCCAGTATCCTCCATGTAACCTTTCATGAAATACTGCTGCTTGGGGGTGAATGACTCACCTAGGCTTCCTCCCATCTGTCACTAGGGTTAATTGGCATCCTCCAATACTCCTCTCATCTGCCACTGGGTAGTGCCATTGTCCCCCATGACACCTCTCATGGGATCCTGCTGCTTAGGGGTGCCTGATTTACCTAGGTCACCTCCAATCTGCTTCTGGGGTGCACTAGACTAGGACCATCTGCAATGCCTCTCTTCTGCTGCTGGGGAGTGCCGACATCCTCCATATCTCCTCCAATTAATTCTTCTGCAGCTGTGCATTGATTGTGACAACTACATATGCTCTCATCTGATACTTTTTTTTTTTAAATCTTTTTATTGGTTTTCAGTACAAGAAATAAACAAGAGAATACAAACAAATGACACAAAAAAGATCAAAAGGACAACAACTTTTATAACATAACACTCACACATTCTTGCATATTATAAGGTTCGATAAGTACTTAAACAGAGGCATTTTGAGGTGATATGTTTCCAGTGGAGACCATGTATTGGTCTTATTTTGACCAATTGACCGGAGAGATTTGTTTCTGTGGGAGACACCGACCGTTATTAACAATCATATCCCTATTCAATCTTATGGCATTAACTATTTCCTTCATCGTTGGAACTGTGGATTCCAGTCTTTCACAATAAGCCATTTGGCCACTAAAAGGATATGGCATGTTAAAAGTCTGTCTGTATAAGGCAAATCCTCCAGATTCATATGAAATAAGACCACTAGCGGAGTACATAAGATTTGTTTTCCCAACATCTTAGTCAGGAGCTGACATAAATCTCCCCACATTTCTTGAATTTTGTTGCACTCCCACCAGACATGGATACCTTCTAGACCACATTGTTTCCAACATAGGCTCACATTTTGAGGATCAATTTTCCTCATGTTACCAGGGCAAGGTGCCATCTATGAGTCAACTTGAAGAACAACTCCCGGTATGGGGCGTTACATGGTCGATTTTTTTACCATTCTTGAGCTTTTAAATTATACCTGCTCATCCAAGCTGACTCCTAGATCTGATTCCCAGCCTTTCACACCAATGCTCTTTATAAAGGAAGTGTTCTCTGAAATGGTCTTACTATATTCGATATTATATGGGATTCTACCCTCTTTATGACCAGTTCCTCTATTTTCGTGGAGGCCTTCATTAGATTAGTATTATATCCCCAAAAATGTAAGTTTGATGGCCTCAAATTTCTTCTGCATTTCTGGGAGGGTTAGGATATGGCCACCTATATATAATTCACAAATTGAGATCACCCCTTTACTTTTCAAGATGGAAATAGTTAAGTTATGGCCTTCTGTATTGAGAAGCTCAATAGGTGCAGCTAGTGAAGGAAAACTAGATAAATGCAATTTCAGGAGTGAGTTTTTATTATTGGGGAGTCTACTAAACAAAACCTTATTGTAACTTGGAAACCATAAGATGGTCTGTATGGAGACATCTCTCATTAAAGCCTCTTCTAGCTCTAGACATATTGGTTTGTCTATTAAGATGTTCCAGCTTATTAATTGTAAGTAAATCTTGTATACTGGGGGAAGTCAGACCACTCACATACAAAGCAGCTTTTTGTTCTGTATTTTTTTCCTTCATAATTAAGATGTCATGCAAGATCCTTCTCAGGTTCTGTATGCTTTCCTTGTAGGAATGGCGACAGCTCACATGCCGAGGTATTAGAAATAATTTGTGCAGTAACCACCAGGATAGTAACTCCTTGTCTTACACATGCTATTTTATGAATGAACTATAGCCAGCCAATCATATTAATCGTTACCGGATGTAGGTACTTCTTTGGCGACACACCTAATTTTATGAATGAATTACATTTAGCGAATCAGCATACTTACCTTTAACGGAAGTGCAGTGACTTTACTATACTAACTAGCCTTTGTGAAAGCCACTAGCTTGCCCAAACGGTTTAGGTATCCGTCAGGTGTTTATTATTCACCCTCAGTAGTATATCACCTTTGTCTTAGTGACTACTTTGCCCCGTGATTGTGGTCATGTTATCCGGACAATATTATTAGGAAATTATTATTGAGCACTAGGCGTGGTTTGCCCCATTGTTGGAAGTGTTATCAGGCTAATATGTCTTTACATTGTTGTTTATTTTAATCATTTTAGTATTTTCTACTGGTGTTTGTTGTTATTTATGGACTTTATAGTCAGTTGTTATTGTGGTTATCTATAGAAACTATAATTATAGGGCGTTTGTGGGGCGCACCATAGCCCATCATATAGGAGGTTTCCATTGGTGAGACATAGGGCTTATTGTGGCTTTTTCAGGAACATCATTATAGGGCGTTTTTCAGCTAGTTTGGGGGGCGCACCATAGCCCCTTATATAGGCGGTTTCCATTGGTGAGACATAGGGATTATTGTGGCCTTTCAGGAACATCCTTATAGGGCGTTTTTCAGCTAGTTTGTGGGGCACACCATAGCCCCCCATATAGGAGGTTTCCATTGGTGAGACATAGAGATTATTGTGGCCCTTTCAGGAACATCATTATAGGGCATTTTTCAGCTAGTTTGGAGGGTGTACCATAGCCCCTCATATAGGAGGTTTCCAATGGTGAGACAGGGATTATTGTGACCCTTTCAGGAACATCATCATAGGGCATTTTCAGCTAGTTTGTGGGGCGCACCATAGCCCCTCATATAGGAGGTTTCCATTGGTGAGACATAGGGATTATTGTGGCCCTTTCAGGAACATCATTATAGGGTGTTTTTCAGCTAGTTTGTGGGGCACCCCATAGCCCCTCAGATAGGAGGTTTCCATTGGTGAGACATAGGGATTATTGTGGTCCTTTCAGGACCATCATAAGAGGGCATTTTCAGCTTGTTTGGGGGGCGCACCATAGCCCCTTAGATAGGAGGTTTCCATTGGTGAGACATAGGGATTATTGTGGCCCTTTCAGGAACATCATTACAGGGAGCTTTTCAGCTTGTTTAAAGGGGCGCACCATGGTGAGACATAGGGATTATTGTTTGTGGGGTGCACCATGGTTAGACATAGGGATTATTGTGGCTCTTTCAGGACCATCATTAGAGGGCATTTTCAGCTAGTTTGGGGGGCACACCATAGCCCCTCAGATAGGAGGTTTCCATTGGTGAGACATTGGGATTATTGTGGCCCTCTCAGGAACATCATTATAGGGCGTTTTTCAGCTAGTTTGTGGGGCGCACCATAGCCCCTCAGATAGGAGGTTTCCATTGGTGAGACATAGGGATTATTGTGGCCCTTTCAGGAATATCATTATAGGGCGTTTTTCAGCTAGTTTGTGGGGTGCACCATAGCCCCTCATATAGGAAGTTTCCATTGGTGAGACATAGGGATTATTGTGGCCCTTTCAGGGACATCATTATAGGGTGTTTTCAACTAGTTTGTGGGGTGCACCATAGCCCCTCAGATAGGAGGTTTCCATTGGTGAGAGATAGGGATTATTGTGGCCCTCTCAGGAACCTCATTATAGGGCGTTTTCAGCTAGTTTGTGGGGTGCACCATAGCCCCTCAGATAGAAGGTTTCCATTGGTGAGACATAGGTAATATTGTGGCCCTTTCAGGAACATCATTATATGGCATTTTTTAGCTAATTTGTGGGGCACCCCATAGGCCCTCATATAGGAGGCTTCCATTGGTGAGACATAGGGATTATTGTGGCCCTTTCAGGAACATCGTTATATGGCGTTTTTTAGCTAGTTTGTGGGGCGCACCATAGGCCCTCAGATAGGAGGTTTCCATTGGTGAGACATAGGGATTTTTGTGGCGTTTTTCAGCTAGTTTGTGGGGCGCACCATAGTGCTTCATATAGGAAGTTTCCTGTTCAGTCCTTTGGTTTCTATGGGCCCTCTGTGACATATTTATACATAATTTATAGCCCTATCACATTGAAGGGTGTTTAGGGATTATGTGATGGACAGGGTTTGTCTTTCTTGGTCATAGGACATGACATTTATAGTCTCTTATACATTTAGATGAATTGAAACATTACCTTATTATTTTTTGCATTATATCAGAATTGGACTGATTCTAATACTGTCAACGGGGGTGACACTCCTTAAAGGGCCAGTGAAGCATTTTAATTTTGTTGGTGGTTCTATAATCCTGAGTGACAGAGGAACCAAGTCTCATCAGTAGTATAGAGATAAGAGATGAAATGTCATTTTTTCTGGTTGGCGGGTAGTTTCTAACACTACTTCCATAAACACACCTGTACTATTGCCTCGCTAGATATGGAGGTGGGTGTACACGCCATTGTGATTCAGAGACTCGCCAAGCCCTTGGACCTTACTCACTGCTGAGACCTTCACAGGAGACACAAATGTTACCCTCTATTTCATATACAGCATGACACCCACATACAGCAGTTGTCACCATTATTTTGCAGCATGGAGTTATGGGAAATATCCTTTTTTGTATCAATTACCAATATTCATGACCCAATGTCCCATTGTATCTAGACACATTATAGTAACCTTTGTGATCTCTGAAGCCAATTGATTGGAAACTACAAACTATCTCTCTAATCAAACTGAGGACACATGAACTACATTGTGACTATAGTATTATTATCATCTAGGAGCATTGGTACTACTAGATCATACCATGGGAGGGCACTACTCCAGTAAGTACTTTTGCTATAAGTGGTGTGAGATAATCAGGTAGATACTTCAATGTAAGAGCCAGTATCGTGTTGGTGACCTGGTCAGGTAAGTCTTTGTAAGCATTGCTCAGATAGATTTACCCTGACTTTCTATATCTACTTTTATTAGAGAAGCACTGAGAGCCTCGTCTAATTTAGATTTAGTGTAATTTTATATTAAGTAGATTGGAGGCTAGTGTTAGGGACAATGGGTGAACCCCTTAGTAGTAGATTTGGGTGCCATAGGGGTCCATGTAAACCCTCACAGAAATATGTAGACACATAGCATGGCATATATTCTTTTTTAGAGGACATGTGGATCAAAAGTGAAACCCATGGAGGCTAGAGATAGGGCTGTAGGGTCATGTTAGGAGATTGTGACTATGGGGGTCCATTAGGAACCTTGAGGCACTTATTATTTGCTTAGTGTGAGGGGAAGGGGTTTCTTTTTTCATCAATATTTGGGCTGCATGGGCAGCATTGAAGAAGAGGAAACCTAGAATTCCCTACGTACGGGAACCTGGTTAATACTATAGCGCCTAGAAGTGCAGAGATAAAAACACGTAAAAACAATGCGTAAATAAATATATATATATATATATATATATATATATATATATATATATATATATATGTGTATGTAAAAAATATATATATGTAAAAAAATATATATATATATATATACACACACACACTTAAAAATAAAAATAAATATAAAAAATAATAAATAATAAATACAAAATATAAAATTATATATAAATATCAATATCAATATAAAAAAAATCTTAAAACACCAAAATACTTAGAATACTTAATTGAGTCCAAATAGAGGAGACGATAAAGGTTCTTATATTTTCTTTAGAAATCCTGAGGATCTTCTTCTGTGATGTTCTTGATAGAATGAAGAGAGGATACACTTGATAGATCTGACTTCTTGGATCGTGGGGCAGCTATTTCCAAATACTCTGGTCACCACAGAGTTATACTATAGAAAATGGAAAAAGGAAAAGGAGAGCGCACACCATTTCCTAGTGCAGATCAATTAGATTTATTTCCAAACATTCAGGCGTAACAATTGGACACTCACATGTAGAGCTCTCTATTTAGAGGTATCAAAGATTACACCTAGGATAGTGCTTTGATCTTCCACGGTTGTTATCAATGCGGTTTCCACCAGGCTGTCTTAGTGAACACAGTGGTCACACTAATCCAAAATCAGCATAGACCTGGTATATATCGGGTATATAATATTAACCAACAGGCTCTATCAGAGGATAAAGGTCCACCTTTTGATATCTATGAAGTATCAACTCTGATTTCATTCACTTAGGGGTGCTAAGCCCAGAGAGTGTGAAGTATCAGAGTAGGTGGCCAAAGCCTCTATTGATAGTGTAAAGATTCAAAAGAGCAAAGAGGCCATAGATATCCAGGTCAAATCAACTGGGTGATATAGCTGAATAACCCAATAGTACCGATCAGTCCATATGAGCGTCCATATATTAACAAATAATACACTTCTAGTAAAAAAGAGGTAAAAATAAATAAAAAGAGAAATTAATAGTAATCAACAATAAATAATAAATAAATAAATAAAAAAACAAATCAGAAATAATAAATTTGTAAAAAATTTAAATAAATATCCATAAACCTGAAGCAATAAATGAAAAGAAAACCAAGACACCAGAAGTGTCTTTACTAAAGTACCAGACGCGTTTCGCTCATCTATTGAGCTTTATCAATGGTAATTAATATCTGTAGTATGAAATATATTATGGGAACGTTTATGGGCAGCATGTAAAAGGGATCCTGCTCAGTGAGAGCCTACAGCTCTGCCCCCATGCCACGCCTGTTACCTCATTGGTGCAGAATGAAGGACCATAGCCACATTGATAGACCAATCAGAGGAATGAGCCCATAATAATGAGCATTTTTCTGTATCTCCTTGGTAATCAGCATTTTAATATAAAAGAGATAAATAAATATATTTGTATATTTATATTAATAATTCATTACATGTGTATTAGTGTTGGAAAAATAGATAAATCAATGTGGAAAATTAAATAAAATATATGTAAATGTGATAATAAAGGTTTTTTCTCTTTAACGTGTTTTAGGCGTTCAAATGTGAACACAAATTTACTATTTATTTAATGTAATAACATTTAAAGGCTTAAATTGAGGTGTAATTGGCGTTTTTAGGAGATCAAAAATCGGCTAAGCAAGGAATAAAATGGCAGCTGTGAACCTGTAATTGTTTGGAAAGAGGCTCAAAACGAGGCCGAAGGCAGTAACAAAGGTGGGGTGGAAAAGCGCACGATCCCTTCAGTAGTCCCAATGTTATGGGATAATGTTTGGTCTGAAGCTCTCAATGTTGGTCTCTCTTATGTAGAAATGTTATTTATATATACACTGTATTGATGGCGGACAGATAGATAGATGCTATGTATCTATCAATGTGCTGGTTGCCATTTAGATCTGTTCTCCGGTAAACTAGTACTGTGGATATGGCCACCTGTTGATGTTGCGGTTTTGCTGTAATGATAGTGTCTAAAAAGCCATGGATCCTTCAAACGCATTCCAAATCAATGAGATGGAAACCAGGGTTGATAAACAGGTTTTATTCGTAGAATGCCGTAGATAAAATATACACAGTAGTCCGTCTTTGGTGTATGTCATATACAACGGATAAAACATGGAATAAATAAAAAGTAAAAAACAAACTAATTTTTTTTTTTTAAACCTATTAAAACTTTGGTAGTTTGGTGCACAAAAAAGATGTCTCCACTTTCATTGAGGTGTTGGAGATGATATTTATGTGTAGATACACTTTATCAAACACGTTTCGCCGTTTTGCTGACGGCTTCCTTAGTTATAATGATATAAATGTTGGTATTGGTAGTACCATATTAAGACTGTGCAGTCCAAAGTGAAGTCATGGTTGGAAGTGGTCCCCCCCAAAAAATGGAAAAATATCCTAGGGTATCCTCGTGTGAGCTGTTTGAAGAGATGTTGGCAAACTTGGGATCTGAAATGGTCTCCTTTGTAGTTGATGATTAAAGTAATTATTGAAAAATATATATACACATACATGAAAAATACACAATATATAAACAAACATATATATGAAAGTTTAAGTGCAATTTAAGGCATGACTGTAAATCTGAAGGTACTGTCATCTGTATGCATATTGAAGATAGCAATGTCATAATGCACAGTGCAAATAAAAGTATATGGTCAGATGACCGCTGTTAAATGGTCCAAAAAGAGTTGAAATCCAAGTGTAAGCCTTGTATCCGCGGATTAGAAGGATGATAGCTTCTCCACAAAAATTGATGACCTCTAAATGAGTGGGTGATAAAGAGTAGAAAAATGTAGAGTATAAAAGGAAGGAAACCACAGGATTGTGGTCGCGATATGGGCGGTCAAGTGTTGGAAGTATAGGTGGTGGATGTTAGTTTTCCAAGAAGGCCGCTAGATCTATGTCCCGGTTTAGACCTTCTAGTGTTCCCAAAACATGAATCCATCTGGTTTCTGCTTGGCGGAGGGTCAGAATTTTGTCACCTCCTCTCCTGTTTTTATTCTCTCAACCGCTGGGATGGTGGTTCCCCTGGTGTCCTTATTGTGTTTAGTTGTTACGTGAGCGGAGAATCCATTGGTGAGAACCCCTTTGGAAGTGCCAAAGGCAGTAACACTTAGGTGCACATTGCGAGGCACGCAAGGCATTGAAAAAAGAACCAACGGCGCTCATTGCTAGGCACGCAACACTTGAGCAGGGAGAAAGAGGAGAAAGACACGGGGGGCGGGAGAGGGTGGAAAGAGACACATGGGAGGGAAATAAGGGGAAAAAACACAGGACAGGGAGAGGAGGGGAGGGAGAAAGGGGGGGGAAACAGACACAGGGGTCAGAGAGTAGGCAGAGGCTCGCAATGAGTGACAAAGGCACGAAAGTGGCCGATTGGACGACATCTGCAAGGAGCTATCATTGCAGAGCTCACGATGATCGCCGAAGTTGAGTGGGGAGGAGGCACGCAATGAGCGCTGAAGGTGTTCATTGTGAGGCATGAAAGTGGTGGGTTGGCCAAGGCCTGCAATGAGCTGCAAAGCCAAAGGCACTCATTGCGAAGCCCGTAAAGTAGACGGTGGGAGAGGCTCGCAATGAGCACCAAAGGTGCTCATTGGAGGCCCACGATGAGCGCCAAAAGCGCTCATCGCGAAGCCTGCAACTTGGGTGAGAGCTGCAAGCTGGGTGAGAGCCTTGCATTGTGTGGCAAACAGCATTGCCAGCCTTCACATTTTATTGCCGTCATGTTTGACGGGCAAGCCGCTAGTGCAATAAATAATGACTATGACTCCCCGGTGGCCGGACATCTCTCGTTTAACAATAAAATACCAACTGGAAAACAAATTGTATGATAACTTTAAGTCTGACTCAGAGCAAAATTAAGCAGAAAAAGATAATATATTTAGTTCCTAATTAGTTAAAACAAATACAGTTTGATGCCTCTGCAGGACCCTGGGGGTATCCATGATACAGAGATGGAAGTTGTGTGCATTTACATTTATGTATAGATGATGTTGCAGGGAACTATGCAAGGTGCCTGCTGCTTGGCCAATGAGAGGGAATGAGCTGTGTTGGTTTCAGTCTTCTACAATTATCCTTACAATGGCTCTCTCTTCACTCATTCTCCACCCTTCTCTCCACCCAAAACACAGACCCTCATGATCCAGCTCTGAGGAAATTATGTAACAAACACAAAATGGTTTCCTGATAAACAGAGTCTTCAAAACAACGGATTTTCCTAAATAATGGTTTATGTCAATGACTTACACAGCTGCTAATGTTGTTAGTTTGGTACATACCTGACAAACAACTGTATTTTCTTATTGTACTACAGTGGTGCTTTAAGAGCTGTACTTGTGAGGGGCTAATATACCAGTCTGATACTTTATTTATAGAGAATGTGCGTCCTATATATCTTTATCAGCACACACACATATATATATTATTAGAATGTATTGTAAAAATATACTTTTTCATTTACAGAGTTTCTCAGGTTGACACTGAAATTGATTTATGATCCTGCATCGCCATCTAGTGGAAACCTACAAAACTAGGCCAAAATGCAATTATAGTTATATCTAAATTCCATTCCTTATCCTACCTTGTGGGCACTTTGTCATATTACATGCTTCTGCAATTACCATGAGAAAAAGAAAGTTGTAAAAAAGAAGATATATATATATATATATATATATATATATATATATATATATATATATATACAGGGAGTGCAGAATTATTAGGCAAATGAGTATTTTGACCACATCATCCTCTTTATGCATGTTGTCTTACTCCAAGCTGGATAGGCTCGAAAGCCTACTACCAATTAAGCATATTAGGTGATGTGCATCTCTGTAATGAGAAGGGGTGTGGTCTAATGACATCAACACCCTATATCAGGTGTGCATAATTATTAGGCAACTTCCTTTCCTTTGGCAAAATGGGTCAAAAGAAGGACTTGACAGGCTCAGAAAAGTCAAAAATAGTGAGATATCTTGCAGAGGGATGCAGCACTCTTAAAATTGCAAAGCTTCTGAAGCGTGATCATCGAACAATCAAGCGTTTCATTCAAAATAGTCAACAGGGTCGCAAGAAGCGTGTGGAAAAACCAAGGCGCAAAATAACTGCCCATGAACTGAGAAAAGTCAAGCGTGCAGCTGCCACGATGCCACTTGCCACCAGTTTGGCCATATTTCAGAGCTGCAACATCACTGGAGTGCCCAAAAGCACAAGGTGTGCAATACTCAGAGACATGGCCAAGGTAAGAAAGGCTGAAAGACGACCACCACTGAACAAGACACACAAGCTGAAATGTCAACACTGGGCAAAGAAATATCTCAAGACTGATTTTTCTAAGGTTTTATGGACTGATGAAATGAGAGTGAGTCTTGATGGGCCAGATGGATGGGCCCGTGGCTGGATTGGTGAAGGGCAGAGAGCTCCAGTCCGACGCCAGCAAGGTGGAGGTGGAGTACTGGTTTGGGCTGGTATCATCAAAGATGAGCTTGTGGGGTCTTTTCGGGTTGAGGATGGAGTCAAGCTCAACTCCCAGTCCTACTGCCAGTTCCTGGAAGACACCTTCGTCAAGCAGTGGTACAGGAAGAAGTCTGCATCCTTCAAGAAAAACATGATTTTCATGCAGGACAATGCTCCATCACACGCGTCCAAGTACTCCATAGCGTGGCTGGCAAGAAAGGGTATAAAAGAAGAAAATCTAATGACATGGCCTCCTTGTTCACCTGATCTGAACCCCATTGAGAACCTGTGGTCCATCATCAAATGTGAGATTTACAAGGAGGGAAAACAGTACACCTCTCTGAACAGTGTCTGGGAGGCTGTGGTTGCTACTGCACGCAATGTTGATGGTGAACAGATCAAAACACTGACAGAATCCATGGATGGCAGGCTTTTGAGTGTCCTTGCAAAGAAAGGTGGCTATATTGGTCACTGATTTGTTTTTGTTTTGTTTTTGAATGTCAGAAATGTATATTTGTGAATTTTGAGATGTTATATTGGTTTCACTGGTAAAAATAAATAATTGAAATGGGTATATATTTGTTTTTTGTTAAGTTGCCTAATAATTATGCACAGTAATAGTCACCTGCACACACAGATATCCCCCTAAAATAGCTAAAACTAAAAACAAACTAAAAACTACTTCCAAAAATATTCAGCTTTGATATTAATGAGTTTTTTGGGTTCATGGAGAACATGGTTGTTGTTCAATAATAAAATTAATCCTCAAAAATACAACTTGCCTAATAATTCTGCACTCCCTGTATATATATAGATGAATAATCAAAGTATTGCAGTATATAGTGATACCTTTTTTATTGGACAAACATATTCATAGGTTTCATGACGAGCTTTCGAGAGCGTTCCTCTCTTTGTCGAGTCAGAGTCAATACTGATTATAGATTCACAAATACAGCAAAAAATTCCAGGATTAACAAATAATGTTCTGATCAGCCAGCCGTGCAAGTGTGTGGGGGTGCAGACCAGAGTAAGTAAATTGGGGTCGTAAATAGTTTTACATCTAAGGAACCATAGGGCTGTAACCAAACTCAGGATGAAGGCAGAGAACAAAAAGTAAAAAAATAAAAAAATCAATAAACACACATATATATTTACAAGCATGAATGTTGGAGGTTATAAGAAATTTTGATAATGAGATAAGAATTCAATGTCGATATTAAGTCCCGACTTATTACTGTTGAAGAACATAATCATTTTAATTTCAAATGTCTTTCTTTCCTTAGTGTTTTTAAAAAAACTTTTGAGTATTTTGATTTTGAGATTTTTCATGGAGTGGTTATTCTGGGTGAAATGGTGTCCAACTGGAGTACAGTAAGTCTCCTCATTGTGCTTATTGATAGAATGTCTGTGTAGATTCATCCTCATATGTAATTTCTGGCTGGTTTCTCCAATGTAGCAGCCTCTCTCACATACAGTACATTGTATCATGTACACTACATTGGATGACGTACAAGAATATGATCCTCTGATGTTATAGGTCTTCTTGTTGTGCGTGGCTGTGTCCTCTTTGCAGATGTGTTGACACAATTTACACTGATTTTTATTGCAAGGTTTTGTGCCATTTTCTATGTTAAGCTCTTCATTGGCCAATCTACTGTTCACCAATGTTTGTCTGAGATTTGGTGGCTGCCTAAATGCAAGAATGGGAGATTTGGGGAATATATGTTTTAATTCAGTGTCCTCTGTTAGCAGTGGTTGTAGATCCTTAAATATTTTGCGAATTCCTTCTAGATCCGGATGGTATGTGGTTACCAGAGGTGTACGTGAGGTCATTTCCTTACTTTTGTATTGCAGCAGGTGTTCCCGGGGTGTTTTAATGACAGAGGTTACTTTCTGTGTTATGACATTAGGTTTGTAGCCCTTTCTCCTGAAGGAGTCAGACAGGGTTTTTAAATGTTTATCACGGTCCTCATTGTTAGAACATATGCGGTGGTATCGGATGGCTTGACTATAGATAATCGCTTTTTTAGTATGTGAGGGGTGAAAGCTAGAGCTGTGGAGATAACTGCCTCTGTCTGTAGGTTTCCTGTATACCGATGAGTTAAGTTTACCATTGGTGATGGATATGGTGGTGTCCAGAAAGTTCACCTGTTCTGCAGAGTAATCTATTTTAAATTTAATAGATGGGTGGAAGGTATTAAAGGCAGTGTGGAAGTCTCTCAGCTTTTTTTCTCCCTCTGTCCATATGATGAACTGGTCATCTATATAACGGTAGTGTCTGTAAGGTTTGTGGATATATGTGGACAGGAATCTCTGTTCAAGGTCAGCCATAAATAAATAATCCCCATTATTTGCAGGTAAACCTGTTCATTAAAGGTGAAGTAATTGTGGGTCAGGATATATTCTAGTATTTTGGAAATGGTATCAGGGTTATATTTGCTGTTCGGAGTGTGTGTTGAGAGGAATTTGAGGCATGCCTCAGTACCATCTTTGTGAGGGATGTTGCTGTAAAGCTATTCAACATTCATGGTTACGAGTAGTGTGTTAGCAGGTAGTTCTTTAATCTGACTGAGCTTGTTAAGAAAGTCAGTGGTGTCTTGTATATAGCTGTCAGTGTTTTTAACTAGTGGCTTCAGGATGTTTTCAACATATATATATATATATATACATAAAAATAAAAGTAAGAAACCATCTAGAATATATTAGCCTTCCCTACCACGATATATAAATATATACACTAAATGTAATGGCACATAAACACCCCTCCATCAGACATGATAGATAGATAGATAGATAGATAGATAGACAGATAGATATGTAGAATCCTACAGTATAATCTCACAGCTCCAGTCCCATATTCTTATGTTACTTGGATTTCATGTTTGTTTTATTCAATTCCAGACAGATGTCTCACACAGTAGGTAAAATACACCAGAACTCCCCTCCCCGGTGTCTCTTCCCCCTCCCCTCTGTCTCTTCCCCCTCTTCCCTCACCTGTGTCTCTTCACACTCTCCCCTCCTGTGTCTACTCCATTCCTACCTCTCCAATCCCCTGTGTCTCTTCCCCACCCCTCCTCTGTGTCTCTCCCTACCTCGCCCCTCCCCTGTGTCTCTTCCCCTCTCCTTAATGCAATCTGTCAATGTCATATATATAATGCAATTAGTGAGATCATTTCACCTTATTCCCTAGCAATGTATCTCATCCTGTAAGATGGAGAGCATTATCGCCAGGACTTCTTAAAACTTTTCAGCTTTTGGCCATAACCAAAATGGCGGACCCGTAGTCTTGTCCTGGAATTTGTCTTCCTACTCACAGTAGGCATAGCCTAAGAAAAATAAAACGTAAGTGAACGAGGAATAAGCCTAACTAGGGGTTAGTTATAACGAGCTGCGGGGAACTTGTAGACAGGTTAGTTTGTGTGACCTATAGTATGAGTGGGGAGTAAGGAGTGTATGTACAACTATACAGGGCCTAAGGGATATGTATAGGAGACTAACCATACTAACACACACACCCATTCTAGAGGGATATACACACACATACTACATATTACATCCATTCCCATGGAGTATATAGTTTTATTCCCATGATATATACAATATATGTGTGTGTGTACTGTGAGTGGAGGGTTATATATATATATATATATATATATATATATAAATATATATAATGGATATAAAAAGTCTACACACCCTTGTTAAAATGTCAGGTGCTGTAAAAAAATGAGACAAAGATAAATCATTTCAGAACTTTTTCCACCTTTAATGTGACCTATACACTGTACAACTCAATTGAAAAACAAACTCAAATCTTTTAGGTGGAGGGAAGAAGAAAAAAAAGAAAAATAATGTGGTTGCATAAGTCTGCACACCATCTTATAACTGGGGATGTAGCTGTGTTCAGAATTAAGCAATCACATTCCAAATCGTGTTAAATAGGAGTCAGCATACACCTGCCATCATTTAATTTAGATATACCATGGAACACAGTGAAGACAGTCATCATCAAGTGGAGAAAATATGGCACAACAGTGACATTACCAAGAACTGGAGCTCCCTCCAAAATTGATGAAAAGACGAGAAGAAAACTGGTCTGGGAGGCTACCAAGAGGCCTACAGCAACATTAAAGGAGCTGCAGGAATATCTGGCAAGTACTGGCTGTGTGGTACATGTGACAACAATCTCCCGTATTCTTCATATGTCTGGGCTATAGGGTAGAGTGGCAAGACAAAAGCCTTTTCTTACGAAGAAAAACATCCAAGTCAGGCTACATTTTGCAAAATCACATCTGAAGTCTCCCAAAAGCATGTTGGAAAAGGTGTTATGGTCTGATGAAACCAAGGTTGGAACTTTTTGGCCATAATTCCAAAAATTATGTTTGGCGCAAAAACAACACTGCACATCACCAAAAGAACACCATACCCACAGTGAAGCATGGTGGTGGCAGCATCATGCTTTGGGGCTGTTTTTCTTCAGCTGGAACTGGGGCCTTAGTTAAGATAGAGGGAATTATGAACAGTTCCAAATACCAGTCAATATTGGCACAAAACCTTCAGGCTTCTGCTAGAAAGCTAAACATGAAGAGGAACTTCATCTTTCTGCATGACAACAACCCAAAGCATACATCCAAATCAACAAAGGAATGGCTTCACCAGAAGAAGATTAAAGTTTTGGAATGGCCCAGCCAGAGCCCAGACCTGAATCCGATTGAAAATCTGTGGGGTGATCTGAAGAGGGCTGTGCACAGGAGATGCCCTCGCAATCTGACAGATTTGGAGTGTTTTTGCCAAGTCAAAATGTGCCATGCTGATAGACTCATACCCAAAAAGACTGAGTGCTGTAATAAAATCAAAAGGTGCTTCAACAAAGTATTAATTTAAGGGTGTGCATACTTATGCAACCATATTATTTTATTTTTATATTTTTTCTTCCCTCTACCTAAAAGATTTCAGTTTGTTTTTTAATTGAGTTGTACAGTATATAGGTCACATTAAAGGTGGAAAAAGTTCTGAAATTATTTATATTTGTCTAATTTTTTTACAGCACAGAAACCTGACATTTTAACAGGGGTGTGTAGACTTTTTATATCCACTATATATCACATATAATAGTTGTCAAACTACGAATCGTCGTCACTCTTTGCAAGCTTGCAAGAACTGCGTCCCTCGCTCTACGGCGCCTTACAATCGGTTACAAACACCCACACAAGCGGCACTTTAACAAAATAGATGTAACACGCAATCACTAAATACAGACTTACACAAAAAAAATACTTAGATAAAAAAACATTACGAACTCGCAAAAAAACAACCTTAATGGCCAAACCACGCTCACCTGAAAACATTAAAAACACATTAAATACACTAAAAAAGGCATAAAAAGCTTACCCACAGCAAGACCTCTGCAAGTGAAGTTACACCTCAATTTAAGTCCAAATTCTTGAGTTTACACACACGAAAATCCCCTAAGCGAAAGAAAAAACAGCTGCCGATAAAAAATTAAAATGAGGCTACAGGACCCTAAAGCCGCAAAACACCACCAAGCACATACAGCTTTTCCAAAAAGCTGTACGAGGTTAAAAGATACACTTTTAGCAAGGACGCTAAATCATCCACACCCACGTACCAAATACACATTCGCCGCCATTTTACAACACTAACACAATGCGGAAGTACACAACTACACTAACGGCTTCCCCTCACGCACGCAGCCTATTTACACTACACACTGCACACATTGCTGACACTTACACCTCAGATCCACAACAGTGCAAACCTACATTGTATGCTGCAGGAACATCAAAACAGATTGTCAGCTCTTCAGCACAATGCTTCCTGCATATATTACTTTCAAATTGGTAAAGTATATTAATTTATTAATTATTTAATTAGCATACAAAATGACATTTACACAAAAAATAAAAACACTATCGCAATAAACACAAAAGCCATTCACTGCGCTCCTCACAACGAATGACAATGCTGCTCATAGCACACAAACTACACCAGGGGACAGCCTTGCGCTAAGCGCAGAAAGCAGATCAGCGCAGACCAGACAATAACAGCGAAACCCCCCCTTAGAAAAAAAAATACAAAAACCAACAACCTCACAAAGAGCGCCGAAGGATCTCAGAACACCAAAAAAATTAATGTCTGTGGCAAACAGCATTACCTGCCTTACAATTTTATTACCCCTTCATTTTTGACGGGCAAGTCGCTAGTAAAAAAAAATATATATATATATATATATTATATCCCAGTATTTGTAGCTGCTTTTTATTCTCCTCACACTTGATAACTGGTCACAGACCCAAATAATCTCCTGACTTCTCTCCTGATCACTAATTAGATCATTAATCACTTTATTTACCTGCTGAGAACTCGGGCACAATAAGATCCGCTTCAGGCCGCCATCTTGGATAAAAAACAGGAAGTGAATATTCACTGCACCAAACTACAATTCCCAGAAACACATGCAATACAAAGAGCAGCCAATAAGCATAATAGATAGATGTGCCTGTGTGTAAAGCCCTGTTTCCATGGTGACAATGTATATATACGTATGTTTGACCGACTGCATTTATAACAGGAAAAATAACACAGATCTGTTTGCAACTACTGACGTCACAGTCACCCCGATTGTTTATTTGGTCAGTACATTTATGATGTAATTTTTGCATTTAATGTGTGTATCGGGAAATATATCCATTATGTGAAACATATTTATGGATTTGCCCCAAACAAACATGGCAATCCAAGTGATTTGCGTGTAGGGTTTGTGCAGCGTATGTCATGACGTCACAGCTTCCTCCTAGCAACCGGAATTATACAGGATTCTGAGTCAGGGGCACAGGCTGAATCCGTGAGTCTGTCTGTATATCCGCAGCGAATGCTGTGTATATATGATTTATATGTAACATGTATTTGCCCTTATTTCTCTGTATATAGTTATGAGGAGGCTTTACCTTTGTGTGATATATATGTATAGTGCAGTGACAGTGTATCCCATAGTGTATATATATATATATATATATATATATATATATATATATATATATATATATATATATAGCAGTATAAATGTCTGTATATATATATATATATATATATATATGGATATATAATGGTGATAAATACATCAGACATGCGCAGTCTGGTCAGTAATTAGTGCCATATAAGTACTAAACCCCCTGAGGAAGGTGCTCTGTCCCATCACAGTGTAACTCAGATCCTTTTCCTCCCTGATCCATCCTACTTGGCCTTAGTGTCTCCCATATTTGTCTCCCAATGACCTCCTCCTCACTCTCTGACAGGTCATTCTTTTTTTATTGGACAAACCTTTAGTTATAGTGACAAGCTATCGAGATGCAAAGAGATATCAAGTCAGAAACAATAATCAAGTTAGAAGCAATACTGGTTAAGCATTATCACATATATAGTTGTGAGCGTGCGAATTGTTGCTAACGCTGCGGGCCGAGGGTCTCAGTTGCCGAAGGCGCTCCATGCCAGCAACTGCGACCCTCGCAATGTTCACGTCGCAACCCAAAGAGCACGACACACACATTACGACACTCGCAAACAACATACGACACACGTTCACACACATTACGGACTCGCAACACTCGGACGCAACTCGCGAACATTACAAAATTAAAAACACAATACATACACACAGCACATACATAAAAACCTTACCTACGGCAACAGGAAGCATCCAGGACCTCAAAAATACAACTTACACCTTCATTTTACACAAAATAAAATAGTTTAGACACTAAACAATTTGCAAAGCGACACAAAAAATGGCCGACGAACAAAACGAAAACGAGGCTACACACGCAAACACCATACGAGACACGTTACCACACATTACGAACTCGCAAACATCGGACGCAACTCGCCGACATACAAACATTTAAAACACAATAAATACACACAACACACACATAAAAAGCTTACCTACAGCAAGAGGAACCATCCAGCACCTCAAAAAACCAAGTTACACCTTCATTTAAATAAAAATAAAACACTTTATACACTAATAAAATCACTAAGCGAGAGAAAAAATGGCCGCCAAAAAAACGAAAAGGAGGCTACAGCACTCTCAACACGTAAAATACCACAACACACTCGCAAAACACCACACGAAACTCGAAAACCACCACGAATCACCGACGGATAATCTGCAAAGACGCATACCACAGATAACCCGCCATTTTACGCCAATGCGGAAGTACAACACTACGCTAACGGTTTCGTCTCGCGCACGCACAGTATTACACTGCACACATTCAGCACGCTTACACAGCAGCTCCACACCACTAATGCTGCAGCAACCTCAAAACAGATTGCCAGCTCTTCAACACAATGCTTCAAAATAGGTAAAGTATATTCATTTATTAATGTATTAGATCTTTCTTTATTATACAACAAACAGCATTAGCTACCTTACAATTTCATTGCCGTCATTTTTTGACGGGCAATTCGCTAGTCACATATATAGTTGTGAGCATGGGGGTTGTTGCTAACGCTTGCGGGCTCGCGAAGAGAGGGCCACAGTTGCTGACAAGGAGCGCCGCAGGCACTCCTTGCGCTGGTGATGAGCGCCATAGGTGCTCATGCCTACGACCCCCTACAACCTTCGTTCGCAAGGGTCCGCATTTGCGGAGGTGGAGGCTCCCACGTCGGCTGCAATGAGCCGCAGGCGGGACTTACAACAAAAAAATTTACGGGCTTACCATCCAAAAATACGAGCCGCGGGACTTAGAAAAAAAAACATTACAAGCTCGCAAAAATACAACCTTATCGCCCGAACCGCGCGTAAATAAAAACATTAAAAACACAATAAATACACACAACAAATACATAAAGCTTACCCACAGCAAGGGGGGGCACCCAGGACCTCTGCAAGTGAAGTTAATCCTCAATTTAAGTCCAAATTCCAGAGTTTAGACACCCGAAAAATAAAACCTAAGCGAGAGAAAAAATGGCCGCCGAAAAAGACGAAAACGAGGCTACAGGATCCTAAACACGCAAAACACCACCAAACACCCACGGATTTCCAAAAAGCCGTACGAGGTACAACATACACCATTAGGAAGGACGCTACATCATACACATCCGCGTAGCACACACATTAGACACCATTTTACAACACTAACTTGCACAATGCGGAAGTACACAGCTACCCTAATGGCTTCCCCTTGCGCACGCAGCCTATTTACACTACACACTGCACACATTGCTGACACTTACACCTCAGCTCAACAACACTGCAAATCTACATTGTAGGCTGCAGGAACATCAAAACAGATTGTCAGCTTTTCAGCACAATGCTTTCTGCATATATTACTTCCAAATAGGTAAAGTATATTCATTTATTTATTCATTTATTAATTATTTAATTACCATACAAAAACAAATATACACAAAAACAACAAAAATAAATCACATGAAACACAAAACCCATTCACAGCTCGTCTCCACCAAAAAATATTACCTGCCTTACAATTGTATTGCCGTCATTTTTATATATATATATATATATATTGTGACAAACCACTTCTTTTACAGGTAGGATTGTCACCGATCTTGCAGTAACCACAGCCTTCTAGGGTATACAAAGTCCAGGACACCTTCAGCTCAGTTTTCCTTTTTTATTCAGTTTGAAAGCAGGTACTTTAAATAATAACAAAACAAACAAAATCCCTTGCTCTTACTTGAGCTCTTCCTAGACAGTACTTGCTATCTGCAATTGGGTGGCTTTCCCACTTACCAATTTCCCAAACAAAAGCAATGTCTTTGCAATAAGCGCAGCCTCTCCTAGCTGTCTTTTCCTCTCTCCCTTGGAGCAGGCTGCTCTCTTCTTTTAAAGGCCTGTCTGCTAATTGAGTAGCTACAGGTGAGTGCCAATTAGCTAACTCTTAGAAACCAGATCCAAGCTGTGGTCTGTTATACAGCAACTAGTGCTGTTGGAGCATTGGCCCCCCCTGCTCTCCAAATACTCCGCCCCAGGGACCCATACCATGTTTTGCAGAGCATCAGCTATGCATATTGCAAACTGTAACATCTCTCCCTGGGGCATTTAACTGAGAAATCCTCTGGTTGCTGTCTAGCAAATCAGGTCTGATGTATCTCCCATCAACCACTATTCCACCTTTATGCTCACATATCCTCCCCCCCAGCTCATACCCAAGGGTTTGAGCGACCATGGAAATCAGGGAGTGTACCCTCGAAAGCCCATCAGCATTACCTTGTTGCAGACCAGCCCTGTGTTCCACAGTGAAATTAAAAGATTGCAAACTCAAAAACCATCTGGTTACTCTGGAGTTACTTTCCCTGTTCTGATACATCCACGTCAGAGGAGCATGGTCCGTTATCAATCGAAACCTTCTGCCTAGTAGGTAGTATTTAAGAGAGTCTAATGCCCACTTAATAGCAAGACACTCTTTTTCAACAATAGAGTAGTTCTTCTCATGTGGGTTTAACTTTCTGCTCAAAAAGAAAACAGGGTGTTCTTCACCCTGGTATTCCTGTGAAAGAACAGCCCCCAAGCCCACATCAGAAGCATCTGTCTGAACTATAAAATCCCTGGAAAAATCTGGGGTCACTAAGACAGGATGGCTACAGATAGCTTCCTTCAGACTCTTAAAAGCCTTTTCTGCCTCAGGGCACCATTTAACTATGACTGGGGATTTTGCTTTAATAAGGTCTGTCAGGGGTGCAGCAATGGTAGCAAAATCTGGAATGAACCGCCTATAATATCCAATTAAACCCAAAAATGCCTTTACTTGTTTCTTTGTAAGGGGCTGTGGCCATTTTTGTATGGCTTCTACTTTGGCTTCCTGTGGTTTAACCAAACCCCTCCCAATAGAATAACCTAAGTACTTAGCTTCCTCTAAACCAATCGTACACTTGGAAGGATTGGCAGTTAAGCCTGCTGAGCGGATAGCATCAAGTACCGCTTGAACTTTAGGGAGGTGGGATTCCCAGTCTGCACTGTGGATGACGACATCATCCAAGTATGCTGCAGCATAACGAACATGAGGTTTAAGAATTCTGTCCATCATTCGTTGGAATGTGGCAGGTGCCCCATGTAACCCAAATGGCAATACAGTGTACTGAAACAGGCCACTGGGTGTTGAAAAGGCTGTCTTTTCTTTGGCTCTTTCAGTGAGCGGGACCTGCCAGTAACCCTTTGTTAAATCCAAGGTTGTTAGATAACGAGCTTTGCCCAGTCTTTCTATTAACTCATCAACTCTTGGCATTGGGTAAGCATCAAATTTTGAGAGGGCGTTTAACTTGCGGTAGTCATTGCAGAACCTCCATGTGCCATCAGGTTTTGGCACCAATACAATAGGACTACTCCAGTTACTCTGGGATTCTTCAATGACTCCAAGTTTTAACATGCTCTCAACCTCTAAGTTTATAACCTCCCTCCGGGCCTCAGGAATTCTATAGGGTTTGAGGTTAACTCTTTTCCCTGGTTCGGTTATTATGTCATGTTTAATCACTTTAGTCTTTCCTGGAACTATCGAGAAAACATCCCTATTTCTTCTGATGAAATCTCTGACCTCTTGCTTTTGATGGACAGACAGAGTCTTAGATACGTTCACATCTGGCTCTACTATAGGAGGTTCTGAAGGTTTTAAAGCAACCAGGACCTCCCTGTCCTTCCATGGCTTTAACAGATTTATATGATACAACTGTTCAGGCTTTCTTCTTCCTGGTTGTCTGACTTTATAATTGACATCACTCACTTTCTCTATTATTTCATAGGGTCCATGCCAAGTCGCAAGGAACTTATTCTCCACAGTAGGGACCAGAACCAATACCCTGTCTCCCGGTTGGAACACTCTGACTCTAGCTGTCACTAAAGTGGGATCTTCCCACTGAGCGCTTTTAAAGTTACCTGGACTAATTCCAATATCAATTAAGTCCTTATCCTTGTCTGCATTATTAGTAGGCTCCTCACTAGTTTGAGCTGGGTTATCTCCTATTAATACTGGTTTAGGGCAGTATTTTTTCTTTTTCCTTATTTTTCCGTCACAGTGGTCAAAACCCAAGTCAATATCGGAAACAGGGAACACATTATCCTCGACAGACTGACTCATTTCTGATAAATTTTGATCTGTCTTTTGTAAAGCTGCCCATAATTTTAGAAAATGAGGAAAGTCTCTACCGATCACTACCTCATGGGCTAATCTAGGTACTACACCCACTCGGTACTTTAAATTCCCATACTGGGTTCCAATATTTACTTCCGCAGTGGGGTATTCCTTTTTATCACCATGAACACAGATAATGCCTATTTTCTGTCCATGATCAGGTTTTACACAAGGTATTATAGACTCTGCTACCAACGTAACCATACTACCTGAATCAAGTAATGCTTTAGACATTTTTCCATTCACAGTTACACAGCATTTATGAGCGTTATTATCATAGTCATTGTTAACAATACCATAACAACTGAGCAAAAATGAACGTGTTCCCTCATTTTTGCCCATATTGCATTCCATAGGTTCATCCTTAAATGGACAGTCTTTGGCCATATGACCATCCTCTTTGCACTTGAAACATTTGACAGTACAGTCTGACCACCAATTAGTTCCGTTCCCAGGCCTATTAGACCTGGATGCCCCCCTTAAACCTTGAACAGTCTTACCCGGTCTTGCAGAATCTTGGGGCTTAGGATTGCGAGGGTTTGCCTGTGAAGTAGGACATAGCAGTTCTCCTGCAGCCGCATATCTTTCCACCAAGGCAATCAGTTGGTCAGCTGTATGGGGGTCACTTTGGCTGACCCAGCGACGCAGGGAAGCTGGTAAACCACGCAAAAACCGGTCCATTACTAAGGTTTCCACAATGTGGCTAGCTGAATGGATTTCAGGTTGTAACCATTTCCGTGCAAGGTGTATGAGGTCAAACATTTGGGAACGTGCGGCTTTGTCTGAAGAATATGACCATGAGTGGAACCTTTGGGCACGTACTGCAGAGGTTACACCCAGTCGTGCCAAGATTTCAGCTTTCAATTTGCTGTAGATACTTGCATCGGCTGGTTCTAGGTCATAATATGCCTTCTGCGGCTCTCCACTTAGGAACGGTGCCAGTATGCTTGCCCACTCACCAGCCGGCCATCCGTCCCTCTCAGCAGTGCGCTCAAATGCCAGAAGGTACGCCTCAACATCATCTGATGCGGTCATTTTCTGAAGATAGTGGCTCGCCCGAATCACCTTTGGCCCCTGGTATCTTCCATCAGGGTCTCCATTCAGTTTTCCAGAGATCGCTTGGATTACCTGTTGTAGTCCCTGGGTGACTTTTTGCTGCTCCTCACGGGCTACTTTAAACATCTCCGCTTGTGTCACAACAAGCTGTTTCACCAAGGACTCAGTGCCCTCCATTTGTGTTTTGGCCAGGACTTTAGCACACTCTGCCTGGGCCAGCACCAGTTGCTGCAGGGCTGCACTGTTTTCTGCAGCTCTCCTGTTAGTCTCCTGTTGCACAGAGGAGGATTGGATCAGAGCCTTGATAACATCCTCCATGTTGAGCTTTAAATGACTTCTACCCTCAGGCTTACGTGGATGCCCGCATTCTCCACCATATGTGACAAACCACTTCTTTTACAGGTAGGATTGTCACCGATCTTGCAGTAACCACAGCCTTCTAGGGTATACAAAGTCCAGGACACCTTCAGCTCAGTTTTCCTTTTTTATTCAGTTTGAAAGCAGGTACTTTAAATAATAACAAAACAAACAAAATCCCTTGCTCTTACTTGAGCTCTTCCTAGACAGTACTTGCTATCTGCAATTGGGTGGCTTTCCCACTTACCAATTTCCCAAACAAAAGCAATGTCTTTGCAATAAGCGCAGCCTCTCCTAGCTGTCTTTTCCTCTCTCCCTTGGAGCAGGCTGCTCTCTTCTTTTAAAGGCCTGTCTGCTAATTGAGTAGCTACAGGTGAGTGCCAATTAGCTAACTCTTAGAAACCAGATCCAAGCTGTGGTCTGTTATACAGCAACTAGTGCTGTTGGAGCATTGGCCCCCCCTGCTCTCCAAATACTCCGCACCAGGGACCCATACCATGTTTTGCAGAGCATCAGCTATGCATATTGCAAACTGTAACATCTCTCCCTGGGGCATTTAACTGAGAAATCCTCTGGTTGCTGTCTAGCAAATCAGGTCTGATGTATCTCCCATCAACCACTATTCCACCTTTATGCTCACAATATATATATATATATATATATATATATATATATATATTCATTCACTTAAATATACTAAGAAACAGCCAACACAAAAAAAAAACATATTGTAAAGAGAGGCAAACTATGAAATTAACAAATAATTTGTGTATTATTTATTCTTCTGTGCATGTATTATTGAGTCTATCTTTATATTTTCTATTATCTCTCTCCTTCCAATGATGTCTCCTCATTTCCTGCAATAACAATGTCTTGCTTGGGTAGTTGGGCCCAGAATGATTATCATTATGAATTCCCTCTCTAGTAAATGTCCTGCTAGGGCCTGATCAGTCTGCTCTAGTCTAGATTTAGAGTCATTTATACCCAATAGAATCCAACAAATTAGTTATTTATAATAAGTGTCATTAATGTCCCGATTTTCTATAAACTTAGAATATGATGCAGTCCTAAAAGTCCATGATTTCCACAGTTTTATTATTTTTCTGCCATCTCTATTTCTTATGTTATTTCTCAATTGTACAGTATCCAACTCACTGATGATCAACAAGAAGATGTCTGAAAGGATCTTGATTCACGTCCTGGAGATCATCGGCCTGCTGACTGGAGAGGTGAGACCTGCTGGAGATGTTATAATGAGGACTGGAGAGGTGAGAGAGACTGGAGATGTTATAATGAGGAGTGGAGAAGTGAGAGAGACTGGAGATGTTATAATGAGGACTGGAGAGGTGAGAGAGACTGGAGATGTTATAATGAGGACTGGGGAGACGAGAGAGACTGGAGATGTTATAATGAGGACTGGAGAGGTGAGAGAAACTGGAGATGTTATAATGAGGAGTGGAGAGGTGAGAGAGACTGGAGATGTTATAATGAGGACTGGAGAGGTGAGAGAGACTGGAGAGGTGAGAGAGACTGCAGATGTTATAATGAGGAGTAGAGAGGTGAGAGAGACTGGAGATGTTATAATGAGGAGTAGAGAGGTGAGAGAGACTGGGGATGTTATAATGAGGACAGGAGAGGTGGGAGAGACTGTAGATGTTATAATGAGGACTGGAGAGGTGAGAGAGACTGGAGATGTTATAATGAGGACTGGAGAGGTGAGAGAGACTGGAGATGTTATAATGAGGAGTAGAGAGGTGAGAGAGACTGGGGATGTTATAATGAGGACAGGAGAGGTGAGAGAGACTGGAGATGTTATAATGAGGACTGGAGAGGTGAGAGAGACTGGAGATGTTATAATGAGGACTGGAGAGGTGAGAGAGACTGGAGATGTTATAATGAGGACTGGAGAGGTGAGACCTTCTGGAGATGTTATAAGGAGGACTGGAGAGGTAAGAGAGACTGGAGATGTTATAATTAAGACTGGAGAGGTGAGAGCTGTTGGAGATGTTGTAATGAGGAGTGGAGAGGTGAGAGAGACTGGAGACGGTATAATGAAGATTATAGAGATGAGAGAGACTGGAGATGTTATAATGAGAACTGGAGAGGTCACAGAGACTGGAGATATTATAATGAGGACTGGAGAGGTGAGAGAGACTGGAGATGTTATAATGAGGACTGGAGAGGTGAGACCTTCTGGAGATGTTATAAGGAGGACTGGAGAGGTAAGAGAGACTGGAGATGTTATAATTAAGACTGGAGAGGTGAGAGCTGTTGGAGATGTTGTAATGAGGAGTGGAGAGGTGAGAGAGACTGGAGACGGTATAATGAAGATTATAGAGATGAGAGAGACTGGAGATGTTATAATGAGGACCAGAGAGGTGAGAGCTGCTGGAGATGTTATAATGAGGACCAGAGAGGTGAGAGCTGCTGGAGATGTTATAATGAGGACTGGAGAGGTGAGAGAGACTGGAGATGTTATAATGAGGACAGGAGAGGTGAGAGAGACTGGAGATGTTATAATGAGGACTGGAGAGGTGAGAGAGACTGGAGATGTTATAATGAGAACTGGAGAGGTCACAGAGACTAGGTATTATAATGAGGACTGGAGAGGTGAGACCTTCTGGAGATGTTATAATGAGGACTGGAGAGATGAGAGCTCCTGGAGATGTTATA